>CADDXX010000064.1:2447796-2463059 GCA_902810485.1 Alauda arvensis | reverse complement strand
CAAGTGGATCACTACAATGTTGTGAAAGCAAAAAAATTCTCTACATTTTCTCCACAATTAAATCTTAACCTAAAATATTCTCTGCCACTGTAGTCATAAATCACAATTTTTATATTAAGAAGTAGATGCACATTTCATTTAGAATTCATAAATTCTAAATAATTTGACACCTTATCAATATCCTAGTAGATTTTCAATGTTTGAAGATGAAATTGTATCTTTTAATACCATTATCAGAAAACTGAACATCTTTATATGCTCATCTGCATTAACAAATAATGTGGTGCAATAGAAGAACATCTTGAAAGAAAAGGAGCTTTTACTCAGTGTCTTCTACACATTTAAGGGCTTTCATTGAATTCTAGTTCTAGTACATGTTTTGGATCTGAATACAACACAGTAATTGGAAATATTTTCAGGTAATATTACTGCTGAATAATGAGTCTCAGATCATCAAGAGTAACAAACATACAAATTACACTTATTTAAAGTGCACTACAAGTACATGCGGGTAAAGGTGGAGTGGAATAGAAAAACTGTTTTTGTACATGAATTCAAAATGAGWTAAAATACATAACATATCATATAAGATATTAGAACATTTTGTTCAAAAATTTSGAGTATTTTACATACGGCTTGCATTTTCTTGTCTAGATGCATGAATGGATATTTTTTGCCATTCTTGTTCATATATTGGCAATGGAACAGCTAAATAACCACAGCAAGACTCTCTCCCTTCATTAGCCACATAAAATACCTATCAAATTAGTCAACGACTTTGTCAGTCTGGTTCAACACCGTGATACCCAACCRTTGCCTCTATATAAACTCTGCTTTGGATGAGTGTTACCATGTCTAAAGAAATTTGTTCCTCCTTTTTTACTTCATCAGCATAGCTACACAGAAGTACAAGATATTCTGAGGCCAGACCCACTATAGATGCCCTTCTCCTGTCATTTTCCTGCTTTTGTACAATGCTCCATCTTTTCTTCACAAAAGAAGAATGACACAAAACTCTTTTTACAAGGACATCTCAAATGCATACAAGTTGTGATATGCACACTTTGTCTTCAAATCTATAAATATTTTCCATGCTTGACAATATGCAAATACTCTCAAACTTAACATGAAGTGATTTTTAAATAGGAACGTTTTTAAGGTCTTATGAGAGTACATCGGTTTCATTTCCATTCACATTGCTTTTCTTTGTTCTTCTATAAACCTGAGCATGTAGCACAGAATCAGGAAGTCTTCACACTGGCTTTAACTAACTCATTAAGCACACAACTTTCAGAAAATACTTCTTCAGAAGTCCATAAAAATAAGTCATCACCTTTTCAGTGTCTTGGGCTCTTTGCTCTTCTAGGAGGTTCTGAGGTCTCAGCTGCTCTGCAACATGCACACAAGCTCTCTTATCTGTCATCTTCTTGGATTTTGTTTCAGAACATTCTGAAATTTCCTGTTGTTGCAAGTCATTCTGATGTGGCACTAAATTTTCAAATGCTAAAATTAAACATCAAGCAATGAAGAGTCAGAAATAGAAAGAAACATATTAAAATATGATAATTTTAAGAACATAGTTTCAAACTGTTTTTCTGTGTTAATGTACACAGAAAAAACTATAAACCTGTTCAAACTGAAAATCAGGACTAGTTCCATTGAAAAGAACTTAGGAGATTTGAACTTGAATGATGCCAAACTTTTTTTAGTTGAGAGAAACTAATTGCTCTGTACAGCTTCCTCTCAAGTGGAGGTGCAGAGGAGGTGCTGTGTTCTTGTCGCTGTTATCCAGTGAGAGGATATGTGGAATAGAACCACAGAATTGTAGCATGGCTTGAAGCTCACTAGTTTCAAGCCTCCTGCCCGGGGCATGGAAACCTTCAACTGGACAATCTGAAGTCCCATTCAGCCTGGACTTGAGCACTCACAGTGATTGTGCATCCACAACTTCTCTGGGCAACTTGTCAGGTACCAGCCTCACAGTAAAAAATTTATTTCCAGTATCTAATATAAACCTACTCACCATCCGTTTGAAGCCACTGCCCCTTACCTGTCTTGTCCAATTCTACRTTATCTTGGGTAACCCAAAATGGTACTGTACTCCATATCTATCTGTGCCCTCAAAAAACCTTACTGTCTCTGTATGATCCAGCGCCGCAGCCAGAATGGGAATCCTGAGATGGCTGGGTTTGTGGGGAGGGAACTGTGGTGTTGCTTATATCACTTTTTAATTTTGAGCCTGGAAGCAGGGAACACTCTCTTTCATGGAAGCATTTGCAAAAGGTGAAGGCTCTGCTTTGGAGAGGTGGCTGTTTTTTTGGGTTTTTTTGGTTTTTTTTTTTTTTTTTCCTGGGCTTGCAACAGCAGCTACTCAGAAAAAGTGTATTTCACAAGCAAAAGCTATTCTGGAGTGAACTTTGCAAACCCTGTTGGCAGAGTGGAGCTTGAGCCAGTCTCTGGGGCCAGGTCAGTGCCAACAGGCCAGTTCTTTCCCCTGGACATACCAGCTGCTTGGCAGACAGCAGCACCAACACTGGTGGAGTCCTGCACGTGGCAGGAGGAGGCAGTGAGCGGCAGAGCTGACCCCACACAAGCCAGCAAGTCTTCATCTACCCTTAGAACTGCTCCCTATCTCCTACCTTCTCATCAGTGTTTGCTGCTATCATTTCCTGTTGTCTCYTGGACTGTGTTGCTGCCTGCAAAGGCTGCCATCTTGGGGGGAGGGTCTGCCATCACCTTTTCCCTTTGTGTCCCCTCACATAGCTGCCTGCAGCAGGCACCACCCCAAAAAAGGCATTTCCAGCATTTTGCGTTTCTCTTGGTTTTCAGGGAGTATATTTTGGAAATTTTATATCTAGTGATTATTTACTGGTTTTTTTGCCTGTTATGGTTTAATTTGTTAGCAAATTTGTTATTTTTTCACTTACACCTGCTCATATTTGTTTTCTCCTTATTTGTAGAACGGGATTGGTTAAACATATAAAGGGGGGCAAATCATTTTAGGGTGTTCCCCTTTAGCCTGTATTAAATCAAGATGCATGCTCCTGTAAATAGCTGTTCTGCTCTCCATCCTTCYTGTAGAGTCTCCTCAGGTACTGGAAGGGCACAGTTAGGTAGCCCTGAAGCCTTTTGTTCTCCAGGCGGAACAACCCCAATTTTCTCAGTCTTTCCACTCAGTAGAGGTGCTCCAGCCCTCTAAAGRTCTCTAAGAATCTTGGTGGCCTCCTCTGGGCTCACTCCAACATGTCCAYGTCCTTCCTGTGCTGGGACCCCAGCTCTGGATGYAGAGCTCCAGGTGGGTYTCACCAGAGCAGAGCAGAGGGGCAGAATCCYCTCCCTGCCCTGCTGCCCACRGGGCTCTGGATGCAGCCCAGGACACGTTTGGCTCTCTGGGCTGGGAGTGCCATGGCTGGGCCATGTGCAGCCTCKCACCCACAGCACCCCCAAGYCCTTCAGGGCAGGGCTGCTCTGGGTCTGTTCATGCCCAGCCTGTGCTGATTCTGATGATTGCTCTGACCCAGTTGCAGCACCAACACTTGGTCTTGTTAAACCTAGTAAYATTCCCACAGGCCCATTCCTCCAGCTTGTCCAGGTATCTCTGGATTGTATCCTGTCCTTCAAGAGTGTCAAACCATCTCCACTTAGTGTCATCACTCATTGCAGAGGGTTCACTCAAACCCTTTGTCTAGGTCATTAATAAAGATATTAAATTACACTTGTCCCAGTATGGATCCCTGAGGGACACCACTTGCCACTGATGTCCATCAGCTGACCACTGGATGTGACTATCAAACCTATTCCTTACCTACCAAACAGTCCACCCATCAAACCCATGTCCCTCCAGTTTCAAGAGAAGGATGTGTGGAGGATCATGTCAAAGGCTTTACAGAAGTCCAGATAAATGAAATCTGTAACCCATCCCTCATCCACTGATGTGGTCACTGCATCATGGAAAGTCARTAGTTTGGTCAGGCAGGACTTACCCTTGGGAAAGTGGGCCTGGTTGTCCCAAATCAATTTCCTGTCTTCCAAGTGCCTCAGCACAATTGCTAGGAGATTCTGTTCCATGATCTTCCCAAGCACAGAGGTAAGACTGACAGGTTAGTAGTTTCCAGGGTTGTTCTTTCTTCTCTTTTTGAAAATGGGTATGTTTCTCTTTTTGCAGTTGCCTGGAACATCAGCTGACTGCTGTACTTTGAAATATCAYAGAAAGCAGCTTGGGAACTATCAGTCAATTCCTTCAGGACTCTCTGATGCATACCATCAGGTCTGATGGACTGTGAAGACTTCACTCATGTCCAGTGCAATACCCAGCCTTCTTTTCATCTCTTTTCAATCTTCCACCATGGCAAGCATAAAAATGATGTGAGAACCTTGTTAATCTTGATGAACTTAAGTCTTGGAACTAAACTCTGAATGAGACTCTTGGTTATACTTTCTTCAACTAAAATAGTAATTAAAGACTTAGGATGGGTGAAAAATTATATATTGTAGTAGGGAGGAAATATACAAGCTTTAGTATCAACACACTTGTTATGGTTTACGTGTGAGAGTCTTCAATGAGCACAAAAACTAGAAAGAGAAGTTCAAATGAGAATTAAAGAAATCCCAGCTAGGCAATACAGCCTGATAATTTAACTCTCATTTAGTCTACTTCTTACAATGTATTTTGTCGTGGGATCTGAGATCCTAGTATGAATATTAAGGTCTCTAAGAAAATAAAAACTGGGAGTTTATGTACAGAATACTTCATTCCCAACTTGAAAACAATCTCAGTTTTGCTGACAAATTTTATTAATAATTTTTGGCAACTTTCACATTCTGTTCAATTTTATTTCTCTAATAAAATTCATAAGCTGGCATATGGAATGCACACAACTGSTGATGAAATAGCAGCCCTGTTGTTATTATCTGAAGGCTGGAAAAAGAGACAGAATAAAATTGTGTTTGAAAGGAGCAGTTCAGGGAACATGGAGGGCATAACCAGTCTGTAGGTTCATCTTTACTAATATTTGCTAACTGTAACTAAACAAAATAAATTCTAACAGCAAGTACACAATATACTGACACGTTTATCATATGTAAAAAAAATTAATGCTTTTTCTTTTAATCATAGTATTTCAGATTTTTATTAACATTAAAAAATTGTATTATTAAGTAAACTGTTTACTATAAAATGCCATACATCATACTTTCCATAATTTAAGTATTAGTTAAGCTGTGTTCATCCATTTAATATTCCTAACATCCTTTTCCCTGATGTGTTGAAAGGAATAGTAAGCACTTGCAGTTTAACTTCCCTTGTCAATCAGGCCAAGGTCAGGGACCTATACACTCATGAAATTAAACAGATGARAGAGCAAGGGGGAAGAGAAATTTTAATTCCAAGGAGTGCTGAGAGCAATGCTCTTTTTTCTGAGAAATTCTTGTAAYTTGCTTTTGACAGAAGACCAATTTCCTTACGGAAGATAGGGTACAATTTTTGTGCGAGATGGACAAATTGAATATGCTGGCAGACTTTGMATTTTGCTTTCTGAAGTGCTTTTGAAGAGAAATGATGGCTTTTTCATTATGGCAATGACATTGAGGTTTTTTGAGTATGTGTAATTACATAAAATCAAGGGCTTGTAATGATGCATCTATTTATATTGAAAATTCTTTTAATTTGGTTTATTTTTTCTATTTCTGTCATGATCTAATGTCTTGTTTTGATGTTTTCTCCTGTTATTAAACAGACCAAAAATACAATCAAAACTCCTTCTCTGAATGCCCTTATCTTTGAACTGAATAAAAAAAGCAAAATAAAATTATTTCCAGGAGGCTATGGCCAAATAGTCCAACATAAAAGGAAACCTCCTGCTTGAAGRTGATGGAAAAGGAGAGTTTCATGCATCCAGAATTGGGCTAAAATCTATGTTGTCTTTCCAAGATATTCTAAGTTTGAAACAACAAAACAGTAACTGTGTTGTTCATAATTTCTTCAAATCTGAAGCAAGCAATGCATAAGAAGACTGAGAATGAAAACTACTGTAGCATTTAATGCAAGTATTCTCACAGTCTCAATGAAAATGGCTTCTACAATACCTAGAAGATTAGAAAGGGTTTAGAATAGGAAATTAATAAATATTTACAAAACAAAAAAAATCCTGCCATTTCCTCTAACGTCTTGTACAGCTCTTTTATTATTTAATACTGTAAATCTGWTTTTTTCATAATCTTTTCACCCTCTTGAAAGTGTAGAACAGTGACTCAAGATGCTGAGAAAAAAAAGTAGAATTATATATGATCTATTGTGTAAGTGCATTTCTTAGTGCACCTACAAAAATAATTTGTCCCTACTACTACGTATGATGAAAATTGCAGCCCCCTCACACAAAACTTTTATCAATCCCTAAACATTTCATAGTCATACCTATGTGGCTTCCCACTCAGAGTCTGGAAGTCAGGTTTAATTGCTTCTCTTTAACTTTTATATATATCCCCTTTTTAAATCTCATAGTGATCAAGTATGGGGTATGTATTTTTTAGACATACTCTATTTTAAGACAGTAATATCATAAAATTAAGACAGTTATTAAGACAGTAATATCATACTGGGGGGAATGAAGGCCAAGTAAAGAAATTAAGAGCAGAAGAAATTACTTGTATTGTTTTGCAGATATAGAAGGATTCAGTTTATTGGTTGATTAAGAATAGAGTTGTATTTAAACATGGTATGATAACTCAAAAAATACTAGCAAAGGTATGAAAACATATACAAAGCACAATACAAGAAACATAATGATAAAAGCAAAATGGCTGGGTTTAAATTACTTTAATAACACTGTAAGCATAAAAAACATGGTGAAAGAAAATAACAAATTAAAAGCTTATTGGTGAGTACACAAAACACAGGAAAAACTTTGCTGCAACAGAGAAGTAGTGCTAAACACTAAAATACCTGAATCAAATAAGATAAATTAGTTCACTGGATTAATAAGGGAAATAGGATCAGTATGGATTGGGATTTCCCACCTAAGTAGGAAAGCAAAGGATTTTTAAGACTATAATACTGACATGGGGACTAGGATAGTGATAGTGCCTGTGACATGCCGTAGGAGATTAGGAAACCTAAGAGCAAGAAGCAAACAATTATCTAAACCAGGTAAATTACACAGGAGTGTATTGCTGAGGTAAATGTTTACAATACTAAAATGGATTATTTCAGTGACTCCAGTCAGGAAACCCTTAAGAGGAGAAAAAGCTCCTAAATTACTCCTCAACCAAGTACAGGTCATGATCCAAAGTTATATTATTAAGGAACAAATCTGCAACTATGTCCATCATATTCTTCATCTCCAGCACAAAAAAAATATATATCCACCGATCTAGGATTTAATTTCAAGGAGAAAAAAAATCAAATGAGTGATCTTATTAAAAAGTATTGGCTTGTGAGTGTCATGGAGACTTTTCAGTGGCACCATGAGAGGCTGTCAGAAAAAAAACCCCAGACAGAAGCAGCTTTCCTTACAGAGGWTATATTGGAAAATCTGTCTCAAATGCATGTAACAGTAGACATACAGAACTACAACAGTAGAACAGAATAATAAAATGAACTATTGCAAATTGCCAAAATTAAATKAAAAGGACTCACTAGTTTTGAAGGGACACACCTCCACAGTCACTAAATTATTAGTGGTGATGTGCAACCCATCATAATGCAGCATTTTCCAAAGCAGGTGTACATGCCTAGGTTCTCCTCCTTTAGCCCTAAATGTAAGATAAGTACCAGCTCTTTTTCCCACTCATTTGCAGTCTGACAACATTGCAAATTAGTTCAGCTCACCATGGGAAAAGCTGCAGAACAGAACAGCCAGAGCTACACAAGATAAGTGAATATTAAATGCCAACTAAACAAACAATTCAGTAAAATGCTTTCTGCAGTATCTTAGAAAAGTARCAAATCATACTAAAAGAAGAAATGCTGAATCAGTGGCATCCTAAGATTTAGTTCTCTCTTTCTCTCACAGCTACTGCTTTTGCTACTGGTTCAGACAACTTAATGGACTGTATGAACTTGAAGTCTGTCTCCAATGAAAATGAATCTATGAATCTATGACTAACACTGTGCCCCTTGCTTAACTATTAGAATCAGTTCAACAGTACTGTATTTTGTTTCGGCATCAATAACAACATTTGAATTATACCACCAGTCTGAGAGGGACAGCTTAACAAGTAGCTTATACATGTGAAGTAATCTACAGAATGGAATGCAAAGAATTTAAGAGAGAAAAGGAAGATAAAAACCCCAAGAAAATACGAGTATTTTTTAATTATTAAAAGAATAGAAAAAAAATCTGATAAATATACTTGGACAAAGAATACAGAATTATTCTTTAAAGAAGCTCTCAAGAAGCCACAATAATAACTAACTAATAATATATTTGCAAAAATTTATTAATCTACTAAACAGAGGTTTTTCATACCAGAGGAAACTATTTCATATTTAAATATCTACCAAAAATAGACATACTTTTTGTAAGGTTTTTCTTGTTTTTTTAAACCCACCAGGGCAATTGCCTGCATTGTTTTAAAGTTACTTATGATGATTTTAAACAGATGAAAATTCAGACTTATAAATTAAGACGATCTTCTAATAATACTCCCCGTTAAAAAAAAAAGGGAATGAGAGTCAATACACAGAAGGAGCAGAACTTATATACAAATTTTGCACTCAGTGATCCTGGTATATTCATTCTTCCATTAATAGTAGAGGTTTTAYTCATATTGTCTCAAAACCCATAGAGTTGTTCAAAAAACAAGACCACAAACCTGAAGTCTTATCAAATTTCTTCAGAAAAAGTAAAATTCACTGCATATTTAAATAATACTTGGTACAAGCTGGTTATATTAGACCCTAGAAAAACTTAAAATTATCAGTTAAGACTGCAATTATAAAGGTATCCTAGGGTGACTTTTTGATGCTGAATTGCCGTAAACGAGGAGAAAAGGGAAAGTAAATAATTGTGATCAGCAGTTGTTTTAAGCTTACGAAAATCCTGAAATCCAAAGGAACAGATTTCATGGTGGCACAGAAAACATTGGAGAGTCATAAGAACAGGGATCAGTCTTGAGTATCTTGATGGGCTGGATGGTTGAACTCAATGAGTTGTAATCAATGTCCAAGTAGAGACCAGTGACAAGTGGTGTCCCTCAGGGGTCAGTGCTGGGACCTGCACTGTGCAACGTCTTTGTTGGTGACAGGGACAGAGGGATCGAGGGCACCCTCAGCAAGTTMAGTGATGACACCAAGCTGTGTGGTGTGGTCACCACTCTGGAGGGAARGGAGCCATCCAGAGGGACTGGACATGTACAAGACAGYCTTGAGAGGTGGGTCTGTGCGAACATTCTGAAGTTCAACAAGGCCAAGTGCAAGGCCCTGCACCTGGGTCATGGTGATCCCAAGCACAAGCACAGGCCAGGAGGAGAATGGATTGAGAGCAGACCTATGGAGAAGGACTTGGGGCTGTAAGTGGATGAGGAGCTCAATACAACCCAGTGATGTGTGCTTGCAAGCCCAGAAAGTCAGCTGTGTCGTGGGCTGTGTCTGAAGAAGGATGTGGCCAGAAGATCAAGGAAAGTGGTTCTCCTCTACTCTGGTCTTGTGAGACTCCACCTGGAGTGGTGCATCCCTGGGGCCCCCAACGTATGGACATAGACTGTCCTCAAGTTGGAGCCAGCTGAGAGAGTACAGGATATTCAGCCTGGAGAAGAGAAGGCTCTGGGGAGACATTAGAGCAGGCTTCCAGTACATAAAAGTTGGGAAGATGGAGAGGTACTTTTTATGTGGACATATAGTGACAGGACAAGGAGGAGTGTCATTAAACTGAGTGTAAATTTATATTATACATTAAGGAGAAATTCTTTACTGGGAGGGTCCTCAGGCATTGGAACAGGTTGCCCAGAGAAGCCGTGGTTGCCCTGTCCCTGAGCTGTTCAAGGCCAGGTTGGATGAGGCTTTGAGAAATCTGGTCTAGTGAAAAGTATCTCTGTCATGACAGAGGGGGTGGAACTAGGTGATATTTAATGTCCCTTCCAAAACAAACTATTCTATGGTTCTGTGAAATAATGACCATTGTATGATCATTGTAAGTCCCTTCCAACTGAGCTATTCAATCTAAGAATTGCAGAAACTGAAACACCGTTCTGTTTACATTTTTGTGCATGGAATGGCAAATATTTGCAGGCTATTAGTATCCTACCCAATTCCTTTCATCAAGGTAATGTATAGGAGACATCTACTGCAGATATGCCAAGGAAAAGACATTTAGAGGGAATTTTTACCTGAAATGAAGTAATCAAAGACATTAACACTGCTGCATGGGAAAGCCAAGTTGAACACTACTATGGAAAAAAAATTGCAGCATTATAAAATAGATTAGAATATTTATTTAAAAAAATCCTGTCAGACCGGTTTCTGGAATTGTCAAAATGCCAGTGAATAGATGGGAAATTCAAACAGAACCTTGTTAAGAAAATGTGATGCAGCAGAGTCATGTACATATGCCAGATTGTATTAAAGGTTTATGTGTGGCTCACGTAAAACAGGAACTTACATATCTAATACCTGTCCTTCCTGCAGACCTAATACCTGTTAATAACCAGTCTAAGTTTCTGCCTGAGCCAAAACTGAAGTTTGATATTAGAAAAGAGTTTCAGAGGGAAAGCATATGTTTGATTTGCAGAAGTAGTGTAAGTATCACTTATGTCTAGTACAGTRCAAAATATGCATGTAATTAGTTTTTTTTCTGCTAGGTTCTGCTGAAGCTTGTCTATTATATTTTTAGAAGATTCAAAAGTTATATAATTTGAAAACTCTTGGATGAAGTTCCAGGGTGACATTTACCCTGTGCATAATGAACACGCCCTGCTGGACAGTGTAGGACCTGTGAAATACACCTAATATCATAGGCTAAGGAATTCAGGAGGCTTGAAACCCACAATCCTGAATGCWTAAGAACATACCTGACTAAAGGGATAACTGGATGAAAAGTATTTGCTTGCCTAACTGTGATTCTGTTTGTGCAAACACCACATTGCTTGGGTAAAGAGGGTGTTTGTAACCTCAACTCTCATAAATTCTATTATCTCTAACAAAGAGAAATCTCCAGGGAGAAACAAATAACACCGAGATAACAGCAAGAACCTCTAGTCCAATCTCACAAGCACCCGTGTATAAGGCATACAAGTTGACTGTGCTTTGGATCTGAGCTCTGCTCTATAACCAAGAGAACATTCTCAGATTTCACTTCCACTTTTAAAGTCACATTAGCAAATACAATTTTCTTGGTAACTACCTACTCAGTGGACACTGAAAGAAAAAAACCCAACTACTTGTACCTGTAATAAAGATGAAATCAAATGCATGTACTAAGAAAGAAACCTACTAACAAAAMCCCCCCTCTTTAATACAAATGCTCTAAGAATTAGAATGGAGGACAGTTATATAAATGTTCATTTGGACTACAGAAATCAAAGACATATCTATATTAGTATTACTGATTTCAGTTTAAAAAATACTTTATCAAAACAACCCCCCCTCAAAAAACCCCACAAACCCAAAACAAAACAAACCATCCAACCAAACAAACAAAACCAAAAAACTCAAACAAAACAAACTAGGAAGAATACAAAAATAACAGAAGGAATTAACACAGGAATTCTTATACAATGTTAAAAATACAAGGAAAGGTGTAGAAAAAAGTACCATACAAAAGAGAAAAAAAGTCCTGCACTTTATAACTTAGACAGGAGATAACAATGTGGGCTTACAAAACRACAAATGATGCAGTGAAAATATACTGGGCTGCTATGACTCAGAAACTGTAAATTCCAAAGTGCAAAAAGAAATGCTAAAAATCAGCACTGCAGTGTTTGTCTTGTTTATTATCAGAGGYTGAACATGTAGCTTTTCAGGTACCTCATATCAGAACTCTTACAACTGTGAACTAACCTGTATATCAGAATATGGAATAAACATCACTCAATATCCCAGAAGTCTCTTGCTTCTCCTTACAATATATCCAAGGTTCTCACTATGTCTCGACAGAGCCGATCATCTCCTCTCCCTAAATTTTTTCTTGAATTTTACCCAATCTATTTTTTGTACTTGTTTAGGCAATATCCATCAAATCCTTACTATTCAGAAGACATTGTCAGTTATTGTGTCACTGTTAATTTGTAAGCCTCTCTGTATTTTTTTCTTTCTATTGGTCATATTGTTCTCCTCTGCTAAAAAGAACTAAATAGTAATGTTCATCATTTCTTCATTTGCTCCACTGCCCTCAACTGAGCAGTCTTTGCATGTAAATCAAGCCCCACAAACAGCAAGAACCTAACAAGAAATTTTCTTGATTAAGATGATTATTCTGTAAATGCAATATTTTTGCCTTTTTCTCTGTAGAATGTGGGTGATGAACTCCAACCACAGGCTGAATATAGGAAAAATGAACAGCTTTGATTCACTGCAGCCATTTCTGTGTTTTTGTGCCTTAAAGGACTTAGATACCTTTCCCTAAGGAAGCAGAACAGTTTTATGTTAGCAACCATGTGCCTCAATACAAATCCTAAGCAACAAGCACTGAAATAATCACCTTCTTGGATGTGGGCCTGCTAATACCCTTAAAAAACAGAACTGGTAATCCAAGTGATTCTCTGTGTTTTTCTCAGGCCAAAGCAGGCTGAATATTACTACTTCTGAAGAATGCAGTATCTCTCAGAAGAAACGTCACAGTATTTACTTAGTTTCACCTAAATTGCAGACTTGAAATGGGGACAGCAAAGAATGTTAGCAAATCAGTTCATTTCTTTCTCAATTTTTCTATCAATAGTTTTATGGACTTGATTCTATCACTTCTGAAGCATTAACCTGAAACACCAGTGCTTTAAATAAATTATTTTGTTTGTATTTATGTGTATTACTTGCATGTATTATATTGTTTCAATCAATAATCTGCAAGAATGCACAACACTTAGCAAGAGATCAAAAAGCCCAACAGGCACTGAGGCTTCCTCAAACATCTCCTTTTTAAACTGTCTGAAAACAAAATTATAAGGTAGCATGTTGTGCTTTGCTGGCAAGTATTTCACAGGTAATTAAGCCAAACTACTTCGATTCTGAAATTAAGCACCTTCCCAATTTCTAGACAGGGGACAGCTATGAGAGCCACACTTTACTTTCCTTCATTGCAGAGCTACAACTTCACTGTCCTGTACATCTGCAGCAGCCTCCTTGCTCCCTGAGCTGGGATGTGGCCAGGCATGGGAGGAAGCATTTAGTTACTGTTCCGTGCTTGAAGTGATTTGTTGTATCCAGAAAGATGAAGTGAGCCATAAGGGAGCACCCTTAAGCTCTGTCTAGCTTGCATGTTGCTTCTTGGATCACAGTAAGCCCCAAGGCAATGTGATTAACAACTGCTGCTGTCAAACAGTTCGACTTTAAGGAGGATATGAACTCAAAGATAGTGATAACAGCCTTACAACTCAAGTTCTGGGTTGATTCTATATCTAAGTTTAAACTGGGTTGTAAATTAAAAATCAGTATGTTAACCACACATACTTACACAAAAACCACACCCACAGTGAGCTGATTTTAAAGAATATCCATAGATGTTAAAGCCTACTGCTATTTTTCTATTAGTTTGATTATTTTTGTATACAAAACACAAGTAAAATAAATACTAATGGAGCAAATGATAAAAAATGCAGTCAAGTATGCAGAGGAATACAAATATGTTGATATAAACATTTAGCATCCTTTTACATAGAAAAAAATTGGGGAAATAATATGCAAAAGAATGAGATACTCTTGGTTAGTTGTTGGTGTTTTTGATTTCTGTTAGGATTATGTATCTCTTGCTACCTATTATTGCAGTGGCACAAAGATAGCTACTACAAACACAGGTAATTGTTCACAGGTAGCTGCTGCAGCTGACAGTCTTTGACTTAAAACTGATGGGCAACAACTTATTGCTATATCTCCTTTTCTTAGGAAACCACASATCAGTTAATTAATATACCCACCATAGTTCATAACCTGAGTGTGTTCCAAGGCTGAGTGTTTCACTCATCTCTGAACCAATTCAGAAATTGATTTATGGCTACAAAGTTACCCTCATGAGAAATTTAACTCTTAAGCATGTAGATCAGAAGTCTAAAGGTAAATTACAAAAAAAACCCAAAAAAACCATAGAAATAGAAGCATCCAACAAACAGATTTAAATATTTGTCATATGTAAAGTGCTCCAAACTAAAAATATTACACTGCAGTGCAGAAATAATCAATACAGACTATTCTGCTTAACACATAATCTCATAACAGCAGTGGAATTATTTTTCCATAATCTATGGGAATATAATTCACAAGAATTAAATTCGAGAAGATGACAGGACTAAATTAGAGCATGGACATTATGCTTTTATTTATTTTAATTGAAACTACAGTTCTCTGTTCAGTCTTTTGACAACAGCAACATAAACACCCGAGGTAATTTTTTTTCTGGGGTTTTGTTGTCAATAAATGAAAAATATGAACATATTGATTTTGTATATTTTTCTTCTATTTTACAGCACTGTCAATAGCTATGTAAGATGAAAGACGAGAAAAAAACCAGACAGGATTAGAGTACTGTACGTCTAGTTCTGGTTTCCCCCATATTGATACTACAGAATTAAACTGATTTCAAGTTAATATTTTTCCCATGACTACTTCTGAATTCCTGTCTGAATTTGATCAAACAAATTAGATGTCCATGGTACACTGTATTTAGAATAGATGGACCAAAGTTATACTGGTAATTTGAAACTGAATGAGAAATTTGTATTTGCAAACATTTCACATGGAAGAATAGATATCTACCAAACAGGTTGGAACATCTGGAAACACGGCTTTGGGCCATGCAGAGATGGCCTGCTGTAAATCGACAGCTTCAGAAATACCTTAGACTTGTTATGCACTCATGGATCAGTTGCACAGCACATGCACAGGGAGGATGACATGTCCTGGATTCGCCTAATGCACTCCATGAGCTGGAAAGGCTCATCTGCCTCTTATTCCATAAAAAAAAAAACAACAACTGGGGAGGCTGCTGCTGCTATCACTATCATTCAGGATTGCAGATTATCCAAGAAAGCAGCAGGGCAGTAAATAACTTGCAGTAATTTAATGGAACACTGTTAAACTACTTAGTTGGTGAAAAGAAAAGAAAAGAAAAGAAAAGAAAAGA
>CADDXX010000064.1:2421152-2447536 GCA_902810485.1 Alauda arvensis | reverse complement strand
GGGAAGGGAAGGGAAGGGAAGGGAAGGGAAGGGAAGGGAAGGGAAGGGAAGGGAAGGGAAGGGAAGGGAAGGGAAGGACAGTAGCAGGTAGAACAGTAAGTTCTACTTACTGTTTTCTAAATTAGTCATTACTGGTCAAGATCGTTCATATTAGTAAGCTCTAACAGAGGGTGGACCAATAGAAAAAGTAAAGACAGATTTATTTGAATAACCTAGGAAAAATGCAAGAAGGGGGAGGAGTCTGAGATGTACATAATATATTAAGAAAAGTGTTCAGCTCTGTACCTGACCTGAAAACTAAAGTAAAAAATTAATAATAAAAGAAGAAATACAGATGAGAAAGGTACATTTTCTAATCCTTCAACTTGGCAAATTAATGTTCTGTTTTACATCACAGTGCATTTTTCTCCCAAAACTTAAGCTGCAGTCTTTTAAGTCAACTTCTGCATGTATTATAAAAACTTGTTTTTATAATAGTTTATTATAGTAAGGGCAGATGTTGTTCTGCCCTTAAATATGTAAGCATTAAATATTTAAAGTATTGGATATGCTCTCATCTCTAACTTTTCTATTGCACATATTGTATAGTTAAGRAGGCTGACACAATATTGAACTCACAGAAGCAGCCAAGGCTTTACTGTYCTCTTGCTTCATTTATTACCCTGATTTTCTGATAGAAATATCTTATTAGGAAAGTGGCTACTCTCAGAAATGAAGCAATGAAATTGGGTCTATTTCAAATTTTCTTTAATGGTTTTAAACATGCTGCAAAAAGCCTGAACTTGCTTTGATAAGAGGTATCTTATATACAGAAATTTTCTGTAGCATGATGATGATGTAACTTTGATGAAATGGTAAAGACAATAATTTTGAGAAAAATACACAGTTATTTAAAATAATCACATATAAAAAATAATGAAATGTGGGAGCATGGATAAAAGGGGCTAGGGTGGCAAGAAAGAATAATCAAAATTAACAAAACCCACTGGCTTTGGCCAGAGGTTTAGATTAACCTAAAGGAAAAAAACAAAGCAGTAAGAAAGAAAATATCTCACAAGGTAATGTTAGAAGTCAAGCCATTATCATAATCAAACATCTCATTTTGCACTTTGCCTCAGATGCTCCCTTCTCAGCACAAGACATGGGACAATTATCAGTATTGACAAAGGTTCATCTGGCATTGTCTGCAGATGAATTAACACTGATTTAAATTTTTTCTCTAGAATGGACATGTAATGCAAGAGATACTTGAAGAAAATATAATGGTTGATATACGCAGACTAGTAATTAAAACTTAGGGCTAATTAAGAAAGACGTTAAAGCACATTTGATGTTGCACAACAATACAAGAAAGAAAAGAATTATAAACTCCAGAGACTGCCAAACCATGTCAAATGTAGTTGGTTCTTCATTCTTATTTTTTATGAAAATTCAACTAATGTGTAATATTCTATTTTGCATTAGAAAAAGCAAAAATAGCTTAATGCTTAAGCAGAAAAAGTTTAACTTATTTTAATACAAAAACTGGAATGAAATAATACATGTATATTGGAGGTTTACTTTAGTAACACATGCATTAATATTTACTACTAAAGAAGAACACTATGCTGAAAACTATTGGCAACTACACTGCACCCTAGAGTACTATCAACTTGGTTTTCTTATCCCTGCGACTTTAATGTACTTTTACATTGGTACATTTCTGTGTGAATTTTCAACAAAGATAAAAGAGACTCCAGAGTTCACCATAATTTAGTTATCTCTTCAACATTCATAACTCACACGAAAACTTTTCTACCATTTAGTTTATAAAGATTTTACTTACACAAATGGAGTCTTTTAATCCATCTAACTGAGAAATGCATTCACTTCTTAGAATACTCCAAGTCTGATATTTATACCAGGCATACTGCAGGTATGATTTTACTGGTGCATATCTCCCTCAGTCCTGAGAGACACTTGCAAAGTGAAGAACTGACAGATCTTGATCCTGCTAAGGTCACAGGGACTTAGCTATATTATAGCTTTGCTTAATCCTCATTGGTTTTGCCTACTGAGCACAAGGCTGTTTCCCTGACAACACAACAGCAGTTACCACAGCATCCAGAAACACATATGATGACCAGGTTTAAGGTATATCCCACCTGAAAACATATTATTTAATGCTATTATCTATAGGTCATTGTAGGGAAAAAATTAAAAGCTGTGAAGATCTTCTGCACACTCTTACTTCTGTTAAGCTTGTTACTATTACTTACTCAAGGACATTCTCTAAGTAGGTTGAACACTTCTGAAGCTCAGTTCTTGAATTAGTGAGCACACAGAGCAAAAGTCACAGTAAGAAGCCAGGGAATGTAAGGGAATTACTGAATGTTTATATAAATTCCTATCAAGTGCAAAATACAACATGAGAGAGAGCAAAAATATACCACTTGGAAATTTAACCAGAGGTCAATAATTACTAACGTAGAAGGGACCTATGGGAGGGATCACCTAGGGTCTAAAGTGAGAAGTTTGGGAAAAAATTTAAAGGTGGATGTACAAACAAGAAAATGAGAAACTACAAACTGCAGCAATATTTTACATAAACACATATGGATGATGGCTATGTTTTCCAGTTCGAAAGAAGGATTTTACAATAATTAGGATAAAGTGTGAAACAAGAGAAAACAAACGCATCATATCTGTAGCTGAATATGGAAGCTGTGATTCTAGAAATATTCTTCAGTGACTAACAGAAAAAAAAAAAAAAAACCACACCCCAGTGAGACAGTAAATCTAGGCAGATAATTTCTTGAACTTTACCAAAAGCATGCAGTACTACAACATATATAATAGATCCTATATAAAATTACTTAATTGGTTTAAATTTGTTCAAACAATGCTGACAGGGTAAGTTTCTGGTGGCAGATTACTTACCTGGACACATATCAACTAATTAAATATGAAAACAAAATGCTGTTAAAAATCTTTTCTTGTGTGCACTGGCTAAGGTAACAGAAATGCACTATGTGATCATGTGTGCTTTAACTCAACATGCACCAGCTAAATTCAGTACTAATAACTGAAACTTTATTTAAGAAATGCTCACTGACAGATGTCTGASTGATTTCAGGTGGGATGAAGTAGGGCTGGAGAAAGGAAAGAAGCAGACAGTAGCTTGACCTCATGGTAAATGGAGGAATGTCTGAGCCTGAGTCAGGCATTGCAGTGGACTTTCCAGTAAAAAACAACTGGAAGACAAGGATTTAATCAATTGACAAAACAGCAGTTTGTTTCTAAGCAACACAGGTCACCAAGAATACATCACTCCACTCATATAATTGTTTTCCTATTGAATATGGTTATACATCAGCTTTCAATTTTCTTTTTCAAATACCTCAAGTGTACAAGCTTACGGGACAAAAACGACTGGATTAGCACAACTGTGAAGACAACTTCCCATGCCACTGACCTTCCATCTTGAGGAACAGTGGYTTAAAATATGAAGAAAATTACTGTGGGGTTTGGGGGGTCTTTTTGACTTTGCATAGTTGGGATTTTAAGCTCCCAACAAACAATGATGAAGCGTTCATCTGACTGGCCCACATTTTTCAACTTAGCCCTGGGAAGCTGGAAAAACTATGAATTCTCTTGCTTTCAGAAAAAAATTRGAATAATTTGACTCATTTTCCTGGAGACTACATACTAAAGAAATAAATAATAGAGTAAACCAGAACCATTGAAATAATGCAGTAAGAGAGACAATATCAATTTTATTAGATGCTAAGATAGTACAGTGATCAGCAGGATGTTGCAGGCATTGTAGCATAACCACAGTTACTTGAAGTAAGGGCATTTGTTGAATACCATTTGTACTTTAGTCTTCTCATGGTTCATGTTTTTGAGTACAATTGTGAAAAGTTATTTTGAATAAAATAATACTTATACAAAATTGTTAGTAATAATTTGCTCATTTCAGTTCTGAGACAGCTGTTATTTACACAGGTGACTGAACCACACAAATGTGCACATTGAAAATACAATGGAAAGAAACTAATGGGCTTTTGGAAAATGACAGACTGCTTAAATTTTTTTTAAAAAGAGTGTTCATTCTGTAAAGACTATGAGCAGCTTGCATTATCAATGCTCTGTGAAATTACTGCTGTAAAATATTTTACACATTTAAAAAATAATGCTAATATACAACCAAACCATTATTTAGGCATTTTTAGCCCTAATGATGAAGGAGTTTCATCTAGGAGTTAGACCTTTGTAAGAAATACAACTGCATTTAGAACGACAGGTAACCATATGAGACAAACTACTTAAAGCAAACCCCAGAGTTAATTCTTAGAAAGTTTGAAACAGATKACAGTTGCAAACACAGTTGTGATTACATCATGTATTTTTCATCTGTACAGAAGAAAAGGAAGGGACTATAGTCAGGAAAGGAAGCTAATTTTCACYGCTATCTTAAAATTTAATTACCTAATTTTCGTAAGTACCTTTTCAGGTGCAAAATTTAAAAAAATAACTACAAATGCTTAAAAAAGAATAATGACTGATGTGACAGATCTAAACTTAAAAATCTTTTAAAAGCTTTACTAGTGAATAAATAACAAASATTTCAAGTTTATTCCTTTTGGAGGAATACGGGGCAGGATGAAAGCAAAGCTGACAGGATTTAGGGCTTTCTGTAACARAAGAAGCAAGAATAGGAAAAGACAGTGATCAGAAAGGACACAAGCAAGGTTAGTTCATGACTAAAAGCAAGATTCTTACACGGTAGTTCATGCTCACAAGCCACTCTAGAGGAACCCTGAGTCCTTATGCTCCTACCATAGTCCTATAAGAATGAAGATAGAAATTGTGCTAAAATGTATTTGTACTAACACTAATGTATGGAAACCAACCAAAGTTACACTGGAAACAAAGGTCCAAATAACATACTGATCACAACTGAAACTTTATGACAGAGGTAACACCTGTCTTGTCAGTTAACTGAGAATCATTAGAGTTATGAACACTTCCTTCAAATACAGGCTACTCAGGATCCCAAATCGCCACTTCCTGTTCTTAAACAACTTATTTTCTTTSCTCTTTTTTTGCAGAGGGGGTTCTACCAATCTAGGTAGCCAAGAAATTCTACTAAAAAGTCTATTATCTATTTCCTTAAGTTACTATGGACATATGCTAATCATACTGTAACACAGATAGTTAAAAGATTGTATTTTTGAGATAGATTCTGTGCTAATACTGTTTTAACATGGATACTGAACTGAAACTTGTCAGACTTATACAGAATTAAATGTTTCCTTTCTTCTAAGGACTCTGATATCTCCTCATATTCTCTGTAACTTATATATCAGAATTTGCTGTTTTCTTTCCTATGAGATCACTTACTTTCCTGGATCCACTAGGGATTAGATCCTTCCAGACTACTGGAACTTAAACACTGAAATATGAATTTGACAACTCCAAAATTTAATCCAAAAAGATTAAATAATTTAAATAACACAACAAGATTACAGAACTTCAGCCAACAAGAACATTTACTTTCTAAATGCCAAAAATACTGTAAAAGCACAAACTAACAATGCAAATAAAGTAACAATAACCAGTCACACATACCTCAAGGTTAGGTCAGCTGGAATAATCTGTCAAAGTATTACAAGTCTAATTAAGAGTTTTAGCTGAAAAAATAATGAAGTATGGTTTCAAGTGATTTTTTTTTCAAAACATTTTTGTCTTTTAACATCTTCTGTATCTACTGCATTAACTCCAATTTTAAAACTAAATTAAAATTTTCACCAAGATTGTTAAAGCATTTAATCAAAACAAAGCATTATTAAACATACAGAAAATAGTATGTTTTCATTGTATACAAAGGAAAAAATAGAGACAAAATGGTTAAATAACTTACATCATGTTGCACAGTTGGGGGCCTGAGCAGGAGAAGAGTTTGTTTCACACTTCTTGTTTCAAAATCTCTATGTATTCTTTCAGACTCCTTTTCCTGAAAGGAAGGTTAAGTGCAGGTTAAAAAGGGACCACTAGACACAGACACTAAAATCAGACATAAATTTTTTTGTCCCCTAAAAACTGATGTAGCTTTCAGCATTAGAGAATGTAATCTTTAATGTGATGATAGATTTTTCTTTTTCTCATACTTAATGATGGCCTTTTTAAGTGTGCCAAGGTAATTATCAGAAGTAATAGCAAACTGAAAGAACCCAAATTGCCAGCATCTCCATGTATCTGTCATACCAGTTTTCAATCACTGCAGTTCCAATTTCTATTTTTCTATCATAAYTACTGTTCATTACAGCAACTACTTTAAGACATGCAACAAATCTGCACAAATTTTTCCAGTTTTACAGTAGTAATTAATGTTTAACTGCCTGCTTGTCTATGTATTAGTTGTTTATACTTTTCCTACATGTGATTATTTTAGATATAGAGATAGAAAGGTACCACATGATTTGCCCCTTTACAACAGAGTGAATTGATTTTGCGGTCAGTACATCATACAAGGAAGCATGAACATACAACAGTATTTTTGACCTTACTTTTCTCCCAGTAGCGTAAGCTAGTTGTTTTAAAAACACTCAGCAGAGTCTCAAACTCTTCATCAAAGGTATATGCCATTTAGAACTTTTAAGATTTCATCATCCTTCTAGATGCAAGTGGAGACATAYAATCTACCCAGAGTCTTAGTCTGTGACAGGCAAGTGATTGTCTAGTAAAATGTGACATAAGTGATTGTCTCTAGTTGACAAAATTCATCATTTCAGAGAACTCAATACTAGCAATTGCTTAAAACAAAACAAACTACCTACAACTTTGTGTAGACCTCATTTCTCTATTTGCATTGAGAAGGCTGCTAAAATTTTACAAATTTTAAATGGCATATTCCATTGCTGAAGAGTTTGAGACTCTTCTAGAGTTGTTTATAAAACAAGATATTGTTTAGTGAACATATTTCAACACAGTGCAACAAATCTATTACATTTTCATATTAAGAGACAGTTTAAACAGTATTAAACATCTTGTATTAACCTTCAGAAACAAATGACACAAATTTCCTCCATGCCGGGAAATTTATACTTACAGAAGTTTCAGTGCTGTTAACTTAAAAACCAAATAGGTTAAACTGAGATTATTAATTATGCAGTAGTCAATTTCTGGAAAGTCCAGGAATGTGGTGTTAAATGATCTGAAGTTATTAAAGATCTCCTAATGAAAAACTACAGCCCATATGAATGACTAAAAAAACCYCAAAATAACCACTACAAACAGTTTTTCTATTTTGTCAACGGTGTACCAACTGATTTTTTCCAATCTTGATGTTCTTRCTGTCTGTAAAATAGTGCCAGAAACAGAAAAGCTTGGGTAATACATCAATCTACTTGTTTCCTATGTCATTCTTCTGAACRTGATTAGATAGAGAGGCCATCCCTACCTAAGCAGAGGGATAAATATATTTACAACCGGTCAGTAGCCATCTTATCTGTAAGTTGCTGGGTGCACCTAAAGGCAAGACACACAGTCATAAAGCATTTGACTTCTTAAGAAATACAGGATTCTCAACATGAGGGAAAAAATTGAATTCTAGTGATAAGTAAGAAACTCTTGTTACTTGCGCAAGTTAATCACAGGAACTATCACAAGAAAATACATTATTTTCAAGTTTGCTTTGCCTAGCCTGTTCTATTTCAATCTCCAGAACAATACAAATCTGTCTCTTATGTTCCATTCTGTTATCACACCTATTGTTGCCTACTCCTTTCACTCTGACTAGCAAGCTACATTCTTCCAACTTCTGTCACTACTGCTGCCCYCTGAAACCAAGTGTCTCTCTATCATCCACTGGCTTCCTTCTTGTTTCTTTTGCTTGCATGGCTCCCAATCCGATGCTTCTTGTTCACTCTGTTCTTAAACTCATCATCTCAGTTACATGGAACCTGTTTTTTTGAGAGAGAATTGCTATACTTGTAATGGAAAGTGGCTTAACTTTTACTTTTTTAATGTGAAGTGGCAGGACACCCTCTGCCTTGTATGTTAGCTTGTATTGTATATTATATGCAATACATAYACTATACTCTTGCAGTACAGGTCCTTTTCATATTATTTCTTCTTTATTTAACAGGAAGAAGAGTCTTAGTTCAGTTTTCAGCAGACCTGAATTTTGTGAAGGTTTGTAGCAAAATCCAACTCAACTAAACCTAACTTCCAGAAGAGATGGCTTCCCTCTCATGAGGATCATTTCACTGGAATTAGCACTCACTGTCTTGGAGAAGGTGCATTAATGGAAAATCCCAAAGTAGGAAAAAATTAACAAGCTGCTCCTTATATCTCTTTCTGTGAAAGTTACAAAATAGCATATTTGCTGTCCCTAGTTGGCACAAAAAGGTACTAAATAATTTATCGTATCAGCTGCCTAGAACATACCTTGGGACTTCTGTTCCCTGGGGAAAGAAAATTTGATTCAATCTACTTCAAGACTAATCACATTAGTTAAGCCATGCCACTAAGATGGCTAACAGCCAAATTTCTGTCCCAATCATACACTTGTAAGTGTAATGATGATGGATCTGCTGTGCAATTCACAGACTATTTATCTATTGTGATAATTACGAATGCAAATAATATTACCTGCAAAGGCAGAGATGCATAATTTTTCTCACTACTGTCTCAAAGACTGGAGAAGATCACTCAATAGACAACAAATAATGAAAGATTGCCTGATTACATGTGGAATACTTTTGATAACTCTACTGAAATCTTCTGCTGTGTATTTCAAATGGCAGACTAAGAGAGATGAGAAAAAGGCACAGCTGKTTTTTTACATAAACAAATCTATAATTAAATGCAATTGAGGATTTAAACTAATTATTTCTAATATTTACTGTCACAAACCCTTAGCCCAACTGATGTCTAAAGAGCAACTGGCATTATCTACATTTCACTATTGATATGATTAACATATCAGTAACTCRTACTAATATTGCTGGAGAGGATTAGTCAAATTATACTATTGTTTCATGTTCCCTTTTTGGTTCTGTTGTTACTCTAAGGAGATTTATATAAAGCAAAAAGAAAAAGAGGAATTTAGGAAAAAAGCTGTGGTTATAAAAAGTAAACCTCATGTAACACAAGAAGTGYATTATATATACCAAAATCACTGTTGATTTTATATACAGCTCTTCAGCTTTCAATGTTTACAAAGTAAGTCTTTCTGAGTAGATCATCATATCGATCATAYTCCAAAAATGCTCCTCAGTATTAAGAGGAAGTTGCCTAGGACATAGTCCACTCATACATTGACACATCTCTTCAAAATCAAGACCAAATACTTAATGGATTGAGATTTGTCATGATTGTGCTATCCAATTTGTTTTTGACTCCAGAACTGCAAACAATTCTTCAGATTCCAAGAACAAATTCTGACTCATCATATATGGGGGATAGTCTGAGGTACAGCAGCAAAACTCCTCTTGCCAGTATACTTACTTATTCTCACTATACTTTATTCATGCACCAAGGCTTGTCTACTGATGCTCTTTTATCAGCTATGAAAAAGTCCGTCTTAATCCTGACCACAAACTGCACTAAAACTCATTTTTTGGGCAACCAAGTGCTCTATAAGTAAAACATTACTCAAAGCCATTTAGACTTGACCATTASAATATAAAATCACCATCTACTTTGTTCATGCAAATAAGGAGTAAAGGGACTCAATGGAAWTTCATTTGTATTGACTTACATTTCTGTATCCAATTATTTATCTAATCATTTTGGGACTGCAGCTGTGTWTGCCTGACAGGAATATTACTTCCAGTGATTGGGGGAAGAGTGTGCATGGAGGGCAGGAAATACATTTTGCTTAGTATTTAAGACATATTACTTCTGCTTTTTATGCTCCTCAGAGGCTAACCCAGTAGTCTTACAGATATCCAATTCCTTAATTATTTAGAAAATAATCACTTTTTATGCCTGTGCCTGCATCAACTTTTCCCTTGATTTAAAAATCATGTACCTCATTTCAGGAAGAAGTAATTAACAGACTTCTTCAGTCCATCATCTCTTAGAGCAGGTTATTCTCTTCATACACAGTTAAATTACAGAGTACCAAGTCATTCTTGTACCAGCTTAATAACTTTAAATATTTAAAAGACAGTAGAAACCATTATTTCTTTCCCAATATCAATACAGTATTATTAAAAAAAAGCCCTCAACAAGTTTGAAAATAAGCAGATTCTTATGCCAGTTCAAAATTAATTTTCCCTTTCCAATATTATTGCTCTTTCCTCTTTTGACAGTGACTACTGTTAAAGTGAAGATAAAGATTTTCTCTCAGGGCCAAGAAAAGTAATTGCAAGTTGCATGTCATTCCCATTTTCATTTCTAAAAATGTATCTTTTTAAATATGTCTTATGCAGTAAGCAAAAAACAGAGTAACTGTGGTGATGCATTCCCCCTGGCTCCCTGCCCCTTGGACTGCACTGTGATCTCAGAAATGCTCATTAGGCCTCAGCCTTTGCAAACAGCACCTGGACCAAGCTCTTGGGCTTATCAGACGTATTTTCTGTTCCCAAGAACTTGTGCTCTCTACCTCAAACCACTTTGGAAACTTATTTTTCTTGTCTGAATAACAACTTCAGTGGAACAACATTTTTGTAACTTACATTACTAAACTGCATTGTTTCCAAGACTGAAGATTATTATGACTTGAGCCAATTCTCTTGTAACCCTAGAAACAGTGGTCCTAAGCAGACCCTTCCTTTCATCAGGACTTTCTTCTCAGAACAGACTGCTAGACTGGAATTCACTGGAGTGAACTGTGCAGGGAGTTTGCGGAGTCATGATTCCTAAAGCTGTTAAAGAAACAACTGGRTGTGGCACTAAGYGCCATGGTCTAGCAACAAGGTTGTGACCAGTTGGAGGCTGATGATCTTAAAGGTCTTTGGCAACCTCAACATCAMTTCTGAGCTCTTCTGGCCTGCAGAGGTCTGTGATCAGCAAATTCCTCCGAGTGGGGCACCCCACAGCAAGTTTGCTGTACTTGGAGGACCARCAACAACAACGGATCCTGGGCTGATAACCCCAATCCTTGAGGCTCAGCCTATTGAGAAGATGCAAAAGCATCTAATGTGAGTATTTCCCTGACCTTAAGGGAAATTTTATGTAAGTGATTACCCTTTACAAACACCTTCAGTGAGCAAGTGGGATAAGCTAAAGCAAATGGATTATGAATGTTGCTCTCTTAGATTGTTAAGTAATTTAGGTTTGTAAGGAAGTTAGGCCTGAGGTGAATTACTGTTGTGCTTACAGTAAATTAGAATTTTTTGACAGATTATTTAAATATCAATCAAATGTGCTATTAAGTTTAAATGCTGTTGAAACCTTTAGGCCTAAATCACTGGTCAAGTCTGGGCCAAGTAGTGTAGTCTGAATCTTGTGACCCTACTGCACTATCTCTCTTGCTCATTTTTATCCTTAATCCTTTCCTATCCTTGCCCTTTTTCCATCCCCAGCCTACATGTAGGTAGTGGATGGAAAAAAACTAACTTTTGGTTAGTTTTAATTTTAGTTTCATTGATTTTAGGTTCTAATGCAATTTTTCCTGCATGTGCTTTAACCATCAATTAGAATGAAACCTGCTGGTGAACTTTGTTGCACCTTCACCTAAATATTAAACCTGCCTTGGCCACCACCTTTGCAGGTGATTCTTTGAGTGACTTAAAATACTAACTTGCAACAGTAAACTGRTAATGGTATTTTCTCACAACACTAAGCTACAGATTTACAATGGGACAGCTTAACACAAAAGGGATAACACTGTGTATGTATACACATGAATTACATATGCTTATATAGACATAGATACATATACACATAAAAATAAAGYTACTAAAATTTATTCTGAAGTATTAAAACATTTACACACGTGATCTATCAAAGCTGAAAAAAAATCCCACCATGATGCAAATATGCATCTGCCTTTATGATCACATCATCTGCTTCCAAAATTTATTGGTAGGTGAACAAAAAAGCCCACATTCTTGAGGGAGTTAATGAACTTTCTATTACAGAAAGGTAAAGAAGAAAATCATACTAAAGAAAAATCATACTAAAAAATATGTAAAACCATGTCTATTCATAACAATATTTAATTTAGCACTTCRTCTAAAAACATTCAAAGGAAATTAAGAAACTAAGGTAAATATGAAACGTAATTTAACAGCAAAAGCATAGCTAAAATTTTGAAAACTGTATACGGTAAAAATACTCTTTGAGATTTATCAAAATAGGATCAAAGTGRGAAATAGATAATACACAAGTGACAGGAGAGCACTAGACTGATGATTTTCTTATACTTTACCTGCTTTTATGAAAACATCTTACAGCTTAACTTAAGAAAAAGATGGCAACACCATATCCACTCCCAATGATRTAAAACAATTCAGCTGCAGTGGGTTGGAACTAGATGGTCYTTAAGRTCTCTTCCACCCCAAACCATTCTACAGTGCTATGAAATTGTAAAACACATAGTAAACCTAAGACCAATGAAAAGGCTGCTGGGCAAGATCAACAAAGCAGCACAGTTTAGGCAACAGCAAATATTTGRTCTCTCTCTGTTAAAACTGCTAGTWTAAGATGTTGTGATTTCAGAGATTGTCCCTCTGTTAAAAAAATAGACTACACCCTATTTCTGTAGGGACAGTAAAATAGATAGCTCTGTATCTAGCTGTGCATAGCACACTGATAATTAGTCCCAAGTTAARTCAACTAATGAGCTGCTACCACATAAAACATGCTAAAACTCAAATGCTTAACTAAGAAAGAAACAACAAATTAAAAAATATGGTTTAACCTTCACCTCAACACATGCTCTCAGACATCAGCATCTTCTGTATTTAACTCCTATCATAAATGGATTTCTGAGGCATGGTAATGCAATAAACAGTAATTACTAGCAATAACTATAAATTACAATGCATAATTTTCTACTTCATTTAAACATATAATCTGCCTCTACATGCAACGAAAGGACCATACCTGTCACAAATGAGATCCAGCATATTGACCATAATGTCAAGTCAGACTGGTTCCTAGTGATACARCTGCTGTCATTTTATTGAAAGGACTACTGTTTTGTTTCAAAGCATTTGATTTTATTTTCTTTTAAAAAAGAGCATGAAATGAACAAGCTCCCAATTWAGTGGAAAAAAGTCGTATAATCCAAAATGACAGAATTTCATATTATACCCAATTTTAAATTGTAAATAAAAAGATACTAAGTAGTATAAGAACAGAAATAGAACTGTTCACATATATGAAAAATTTTCCCAAGTTTACAACTTGACTGAAAGCAAATCTTCACATACAGTACTACAGCCAAAATATTCAAAGAAAATAGAAATGTTTTAAAGTAGATTACACTGTTTGTCATCAATCAATTACCATATATCTGTTCTGTGCAGGAGCCATAACAGTATAAACAGGTATACTACTCCAGCATGAAAAACAAGGTCACTTTAGGTCTGTGAAGTGTGACTGGGATATGGATATAGCAGATGTGGTCATTTTTCTATTAAAATAATTCATCACTAAAATCCTTCCTTGGATTTTTAGATTACTGACATTTTAAGGATGAGCAAGGAAATGTATCAGTGTTCTCCAGCTAAACAAATAGAACTCAATTCCTTTAATCCTCTTTYCTCCCTCACAACACTTTTTTTTGTTGCTTATGAATAGCCTGTGCTTCATCTATTTTATTATTTTAATGATTTTTTTCCACACAGCTTCACACCTAAGATTCTAGAAAAAAGGGTGATTTTTTTTTCCCCAAAGAGAATTAATCAGAATCTCTTGCTCCAATTTGCTCACATTCAGGGTTGCTAGTTATTGCTGACATTCTATGGGAAAGTGGCATTCCTATTCCATGAGGCACGTCCTATCCAGAAAAACTGCTTTAACAATAATTGCTTCATAAATGGTTGTGTAATCTCTATCCTAAACTTGATTATTAATGATTTTATCTTACTGCTTTACATACTTGCTGGCTTGAAGGTGTTGAAACGTTTCCGAACTTTCACTGGGCCAGCAATACAGAATGCATGTGTTTCATATTACATAACGAAAGTGCTTATCATACATCAGTAGTTTTTGAGAACACTCTGATAAACCCAGGTCCACTAAGCAGTTTGCTAGCAAATTTCTGTTTGTCTTAAGAAAATTGTAACTGTGATATACCTGCAATTTTAAGCTGTCAGTAATGTCAAAACTTCATAAAATCATAAGCATGGCATTTAAGGACCTTAGGCTTAACTTCTTTGATCACCAAGTTAAACATTACACATAATTTTTTTGCTGTAAATGTATTTTTTTCCAGCTTCTGTTGATCAACAGATTTTTAAAGRGCTGGTGATAGGATTTGCTAGATTCTATAATGGTAGGGCAGAATTATTTCTCCTAAACTCACACATTGTCTTYCTTTTGTGGAGGTATCCCATATATTTAGATTAGGATTTCTACTTACATTGCCAAGACCTGATGTAAAACTCATACATCACAGAATCCTCAGAGTTGGAAGAGAGCTTCAAGATCATCCAGTCCAACTGTCAACAGAGCACCACCATTAGCACCCCAAGTGCCATATCCAGGCACCTCTAGTACGAAAACCTTGTGGAAAATGAATTAGCAAGAATTTTTGGTCTTCTAGCATTTCTGAGATATGAAATACATGTGAAAAGAAATGGAATCTCAATTGAGTAAAGCAGAAAATAAAGTCCTCTCTTTGGTGAGGAAATAGAACTTAGAAACACAACTTAGAAACACAGCAGAAGGAAATGGGAAGGACAATAAGCAGGTCTTGAATAAGAGAAAACAAAAGCTGATAGAAATAAAGCTAGTATGCTCCCTGAGTACTTACAAGCTCACTGACAAGGAACAGTTGTCAGTAAAAATTATAGTAATATTGGCTGAGTAAGGAGGAGGAAGACAGAATCATAACAGAAAGCAGAGGCTGGAGGAATAGTAGTAAGATTCAGCCAGGGTCTGAAATGGAACTTCTCTAATGATGACAGCAGGTTTTCTATTATTTTTTGTGTTAGCAGTTTTGCTCTTTCACACCACAGTGTTTCAATTAATACTCCATTTATTTCTGAAACACTATTCCAAAGAACTACAATTACAGTATTAAAATGGTAAATGGACTATATGTAGAATACACACTACACTTGATTATCTAAAACATAAGGATAAATAAGGCTTGCAAAAGGAATAATATGACATAGTATCCACAGCTTTTTTTAAGAGCTTCTTGGCCCATACAAGGACAATGCATGCAAAAGAAGAAATTAAATAATTTAGATTTTTGCTCTCTTTCTCTTTCTCCATTTCTCCCTTTTAATGCTTTATGCTTCAGCTCTGAAAAGAGCTTAGAAACAGACACAAGTCTTTAAACTATATGAAAAGTGTCCAGAGTCCAAACGGTTACAAGACACTAGCCAGACGGGTCAGCATCTGAGGGTGAAGAGAACAACTAACTTTGTCATTAGTGTGACTGGGAASCAGCAGTGTCTTACGATAGGATTAACATACGAAAAAGTAAAATATGGATCGCCATTACAATTCAGCATAAATTTCTAGAAGTTATGGCCACTACACCTTAGCCTAGACTGTTACAAAGTGAGGGGACAAGTGAACTCTCGTCAGATGAACAGAGTCCTGTAAGAATTTTTCCTAAGCATTATCATTCATCTTATGTCTCCATCATATGTATTTTACTGATTATGACTGGATTTGAATGCACCTCAACTCCAAACTGTTTTCTCCTTCAAGTAACAGAAATATCTCCAAATATCTCTTGCTAAACCAAACTGTAATTACAATTAACTAACTCCTTATACAGATTTGACATCTCCATTATTTAGAAATTATGTCATGTATTCTTTCATTATTTGTCATGAATTTCCTGTATCACCCTGCAAAACATGCATTTTTTTCCTGCTCATTAAATTCCACATTACAATTTCTGGCATCATAAACCACAGCAGAATCACACCTGCATACTCTGAACTGTCTAAGGGATCCTTCCTGAAAACTAATGATCAACAATAAAGTTTTCTTCACTGATGAGGATATGTTCACCATGGAGAAAACAAATGCTATAAAGATGAATGGAAAAAACTAACCATATTTACAAGTTTCTGTGTATAATTCAGACATAGAATATAATAAATTACAAGGTTCAACAAAACAAGAAGTTACAATTACTGAACAACTATACTCCTAAGAGATGCTGTTCTACATGCTACATATACAGGATAGAAGTACCTACTTCAATCTTACGAAAAGGCTGGAAGTAGTAGCTCACAAAAACAGAAGTGAAAAGGACAATAGAAACAAATTATCTAAGTGTCAAAAACTCCCACGAGGAAAGCAATTTTACTTCTCCTATTTCACGTGAAGTAAGCTAGAGATAGTTAATGAAAACGCTATAGTCATTCTCTTTTGCACAAACAAATCCAAATGATACGTACCAATGGACAATGGAAAAGAGAATAGAGTATTTCAGATAGAAGTGACCCAGAAAATCTTTAAAGAAGTTGTATTTCTACAGATATTTAAATTTCAACAATATTATGATGAAAGAAAAGCATCATTAAAACTGTGAATCACATGTAAAATTTAGGGGAAAAAAGTAATTACTTTATTTCATTTTCTACTGCAATAAGTAACTTAATGGGAAAGAAACTACACTGCAGCAGTAAGAAAGCAATCACTGGAGTTTTTTGTTTATTTAACATTTGAAACACTGAACACTGTCAGAAAATAGACTTCAAAATCACCATATGTTTTCAAAGAAATATTTAAAAGCATATACACATGTGCTTACATGCCCATACACAATTTCTTTGTTACAATAATTTTTGTTACGAATCTTCATTTATTTGTATTTTGGTTATATTTGACATTCTGTATCTGGTTCTTCTCTTACCATGGGACCCAAACTGTTAAAAAAACTCATTAGAAAGGGTTGTTGAACAGAGGTTCCCTAGGCAGCTAATTACAAGCAGCAGCTGTGTAACTCCATAAACAGAATTATGTGCATCTTAGGTTCCATCTCTCATATTATGCAATATAATATCAAATTTTATTTACATAACCTATACGCAAATATGGGATTAATTTGATGCTGTTACCAGCTGTAAAATCTGTCAGATACACTTATTTTTTGTTTCAAAATTAGAACCATTTTTCTGTGCTTTACCTGGCTCATTTAATCAACATCATACATTAATCTGTTAAAAAAAAAATAATTCAAACCAAAGCACAGAATTTAATTGAATTAAATTAAGTTTTGTTGTGCTTGCCTTTTATGGCTTTGCACCTTTTCTTATTCCAAATACAATGATAAAGAATTACATGCTCATAGAAAACAAAAATGTGCACCTAAATCTTGAAAAGACGCCCTTCTCAGCTTCAAGGGGCTATTCTGTTCCAGTAAGATTCTTCTGTTTAGTGCAGCATGTATTGATCATGTATCTGCAGCAGGTATCAGCTTTAGTTAAAGAAATTCATGCTGCTATCCAATGGTAAACTGACTAAAAGATAGATTAAGTTGACTTCACTTACATATCTTTTTAATTACCATGTAAAAGAATKCTCGCCACAGAAAATGTGAAAGTTTAATTTGTAAAACAGAAAAGAATGAAGAATTTATTAAATTGTTATGAACAGCAAGAATTCTACTCAAGGCTATAGTAAATTTGCAAATCCTCTGCTGAACAGAATTACAAAAAAAGAAGAAATTCTACTAGCAATTTATTAGTGTTTGTGTAAGAAAACATCTAATACCAGTAGGTAGCCACATTGTAACTGCAGCTGAAAYAGCTGGTTTGAATAGTGCAGCCTGAGCATCTGTATCTGTTACTGCCAAAGAGAAGCAACAGTACGGTGAGAGGTATAAAAAGASAAAGGGCAGAATGAGCTTTACTGTTAGTAACTACCACTGAAAAGAACAAAGAGTCACCTCTTTACTGACAATGGAGACAGGTCTACCTGAGTATATGCCCAGGTAGAATACTTCAAATTCAGTAAGGTTCCTGGAAGAGGCAGGAAGGAAAGAGTGCATTCTGACTATTGTTAATGATTCATTCTGACAAATGCTCCTCTGCTGCTAAAACGAACTTGTAATTGATATAATCTCTTTGGGAGCACTTATCTGCATAAAAAGATAAACACAGTGACAACTAGCTGATCCTAAGGTGAAAAAACAGCTTCTGAAACCCAAGGGCAAAACAAGATGTGCTAGACTTCAAATATAAACTGTGTACAATGAGTTGGATTTTACAGCACATGTTAAGAATAAGGCACAACCTACATATGAACATAGCCATAATTATGTGAATTTCAGGGTACATGATCAATGATTTTCTAAGGTATTTAGCAAATAGATATTCTTTCCAGTCATAAGGTTTTTAAAAGCTGGTGTATTCATCAACTGCTTTTGTGTATGTGTGACAGCCCAACCAGGGTTTTCTTCAGTTTTAATTTCAAATCTCATGCATACAACATTTCTCTGGGATGAAGCAGGAGATCTATCAATCCTTGGGGGAAGGAATTTCAAAACTAATCTGCGAAGACACTGATCTGTCCAGATGGCAGGTGCCACAYATCCATTTGCCAAAGAGCTTACAAAGTACTTGCAGGAAAGGTCCTGAAGGGGGTTTTGGGACTACCACTCTCCACATGACTCAAATGGACAAAAGGGATAAATTTTTGCCATTGCACCTAAAGAACAATTCTAACATTTTCTACCATCACTCTGGAGAATGAAAAGAGAATTTAGAAATCTGACAGGTAACTCAGAATGTGCGCAAATTTCTTTCAAAACAAAATGCATGTATAAGCCTTGGTAGGAGAGAATGGTTGGGACAGTAGATGAAAGGGAGAAGAAAGACTCATCATCAGATGTGAAGACCTGAGAAATATGAAGTAAGATATAAACAGAAATAAGTGGGTAAGAATAATTCCAATTGCAGAAGAGAGCAAGAATCAATAGAGCAAAAAGAGCCAGAAGTGGGAATAAGACAGYTGGAGAAAATCAAAAGAGGTAGAGTAGCATACTGTTTTAGAGACTTACTACTGGTTTAATCACATAATTTTCCACACTGTTTCATGATTTCAAGTGATCCATCAGTAACAGCAAGGTAGTCAATGCTTCATCATGCAAGTTGCTAAATTTCTGTCATTTGTTTAAAATGCTTACCTGTGCCACAACTCAAAATATGAACAATTGGATGGCTTTTTTTTTCATCTTTCAGTAGGGCCTGTGTTCAGTCATTCTATATTAAATTAAATTTTTTTGCACAATTTTACTTATTTTAAGGCAGACTGTTTATTTCTGTCTAAATCTTCTAGCAGAGCACAGGTAATCAAATAAGAAACTACTTATGAATAATTCAAAGTTTTGTTAAAAGTGTATTTCCATAGCCATTAAGCAGAAGCACAATACTATCCCTGTCATTATCAGCAACTCCTACACTCAAGAGGAAAAGAAAACATCTATTGGACTCAAGAAGAAAAGAAAACATCTATTGGAATCAGCCTGAGAGGAAAATTATACTGGCATAAGAGGAGAGAAATGAGCAACTTGAAAGATAAATCATTATTGTAGAAAAGAAGTTATATTCTGTGAACTAGCATTACCATGCCATGATGTACCATTAATTTTTTTTTTAAAGAAGCAACTGGCCATGTTAGCCCATAGCCTCTCCTTTGTCTACCTACATCAAAATCACTTTGATTTTAACTATTTACATCATCAGTTTTACCCTAATTAGCTAAGTACTGTGGATTAAAGAGCAATGTTGAAAACCTGATGTTTTACCAGAAATACTTCCAATGCTTGACCAATGTTCCCTTTCAACATAACAAGAAAGAACTATCCAAGGCTTTTAAGTGCTGGCATTTGTTCCTAGAATGCTAGCCAAATTCCAGATCACTTGGTTACATTATGCTTACTTGAATTCCTTCTCTACTCCAAAAACAGACACTATTCTTATTTTTATACTCTAAAAACGTAACTGAATTGTTTGTACACAATAGCAATACTATTACTGAAGGAAAAAGCAGTTGCATCTCTGTAACCTCCAAGAGGATCCTAGTTACATTGCACACATTCTTTAATAATGCTAGACAAAAACCACAGTAAAAGAATGTAGGACAAATGTGCACAGTTGACGAGCATTTATTGAATAACAAAGATAAAATAATAGCTGATGAGGCCTTGAGAGTATTCTAAGTACTACTCAAAATATTTCAGATTATTGTTTATAGAGCAATCCATCCATAAAATGATATACTTACAATTTGTAGCCGCCTAGAAAAATCTGATTTATTARCTGGATTTTATCTTGCAGAAACGCTATGCCAGAAAATGAATTAAACTATGCATGACAAAAAAAGAACCATCTGAACTTTACTTACTGCCTTACTGCCTTCTTTTTTCTAAAAAAAAAAAAAGCCAACTGGAGAAAGCATTCATTCATCTACACCAAGCACACAACTATTCTTTACATAAAAGAATGACTACAAGAAAAATGTTCACATAATTTCAGTTCTGAYTGTATTGTGAGTAGACATGTGTAATTACTGGGGTTAACTAAAATCATCTTCTGACAGTACGTTTTACATACCATTTCCCTAAGGCAGAGAAATAGTGACTCAGAATTTTAAGCCATAGATCTAAGGCAATTTGTGTTGCCTTGATCCTCTTTGTTCCATCCCTAATAGAACACTCTTCTTGGCTAGCTACCTGCACRAGTCACATTCCTCAATGAATCTTTGTTCAATTTCAGTGTCTAATCATCATCTTTTTTTTATCCCTTGCCTACTGCTTTCCCAACTAAACTCCTATTATCCCACTACGGAAGAACAGAATCCTCAACCACGAACACCCACCTTTTTGACAGAGAAACAAACCATAAAGGAAAGAAAGTGGTAGTAAACCCAAAAATAAACTAAGAAAAAAGAGATGCTTAGAAATGGGTAATGGAATTCAATGAAACCACGGCAACATCTTCAAAATAAAAATGTCCTTAATTCCTCATTTCTTTGTTTTGCACACTTGTTTAAAGCTGTATCAACATGCCAGTCTATTTCTCCTGTAATTTACTGTGTCCTTAAGACATTTATGTACTCATTATCAGAGGGGTTCTAATGAGCTTACTACATCTTTTTATTTTGCTTATGTGAATTTGTGATCTGTCAGGGTTCTTTCTTTCCATCACTTAGACTCACCTTTTACTGTTCTGACAGCCATTTTTATTTTACTGTTTTACTGCTTTATTTTACTGTTTTGATGCTTGAAATGGTAAAGAAATTGTCTTACTTTAAAACTGCAAAATCTCCAAAAACTTTCAATCAAAGTCAGTACCGGCTTTTTAAAAAAACAACCAAACTAACAAACAARCAAGAAACAAACCAAACCCCCCATCTGCTTTAGTAAGCTGCTAAGTAGTCTCACAAGTAAGCCAAATGGCATCGATACTTGAAATGTTATTCCATATTGTATTCCTCTCTCCATCACAGTGGATTGTAATTGCTGCCAATCACATCACACTGGAGATAACTAATTCTCGCTTCAAGCTGAAAAATCCTTCAGTCCTTGATTTAAACATGCAATTGCTATAACTAAATGGAACTGAATTGTCTCAGATACAGCCAGCAAGCTATGAATTTTGCTTAAGAAGATTAAATTATCTTCTTCCTTACTTGGTTATCAGTACAAAAAAAAAAAAAAAATCACAAAAGTCATCCACAGAACTCCACTTGTTTCTTCCAATGGAAGCWCTTTGCCCTGTCTCTTAAAAGCACCAGAAATTCTCTGCACTCCTCTTGTCTTAATCTTGTCTAGTAATTTACTGATATTTACTCAAGMTGAAACTACATACCAATAATCCATTTTGCAGTACAGAAAACAATGCACCCAGTCACATTATTTTCCTGCACACAACACACCCATAGCTTTCCAAACCTCATTATATATTCTTATCAGTATTGAACAYACTTTTAAAATATAAACAGATTATTTAACCAGATTATTTATTATAATATAACCAGATTATTTAACAAATGCAGATCTTGCATATGTATTGTATGTCACCCCCTTAGTATTGCCAAGTGTTAGTTCTGCAACTGCTTGAAGTGGAGGACTTTATTTTCCAGGACTGGTACAGCAGACTCACAGTGCTCTTTGTGCAGAAAATGAAAAGATTAGAATATGCCATGGGAACCACAGTTCTCCAGAGACAAAACCCCCCAAAACCAAGACTGAGGGAAAATAAAGATGGGCAGCAATGTTAATATAAAATGTTCTCATGATACAAATTGGAAGCAAGACAGCACTTGAAGCATCAGTTCAACCTGAAGGTCAAATGCCTAATGTTCTTGTGTAAAAATAACAGAACAGCTGGAGAGCTGAAACAAAAAAATGAGCAGAGGATGCAATCTCAAAATGCACAAAACAATGCAATTCTCTGCATAATGAAAGGTAATTAATTTCTTCACACAAAGTCAGGTTACGTTATGGAATTTCTTACCACAAACCACWGTCAATATTAACCATTTACAGAAATTCAGACCTGTCTGCATGTGTTCACAGAAGGAAAAGTTAATTGCATTAGCTTATGTCAATGCATAAAGTCCTTCATCACATCCAGGGGTGGCAGGGAGAATGTTCTATATGGCAATGGAGTATATGCTAACAGATCTTAGCACTCTTCCTCATTTCTTCCCCAAAATCTTTTGTTGATTGTTGTTAGAGACAGGAGACCACATGGGGTTTGACTCAGTGTAACTRTTGTCTTGTGGCAACAGAGAAAATCAAGTTAGAAGTCATGACAAGCTTCCATAGTGCTACTCTAATAGCCAGGAGGGGTCACAGAGCTGAGAAATGCACCGAGCAACCACCTATGGAAACATGTGGTAAGCACAAACCTCAAGATCATGATTTTTTGGTTTAGAACTTAATCTTTCTCTGTCCTCAGTAAAGATATGAGGGCCCAGAAGAGGGTATATGTGAAGGACAAATAAATTCAAAACTAAATTCAAAACTCAGTTTTAAAGAGGACRTGATCATTCAATCATTGTCAGAGGGGATATCAGCTCAGGTGGTTAGACCATAGTGCTAAGAATGCCAAGGCTGCAGATTCAAACCCAGTATGGTCTATTTGCTTAAGATTTGGTCTTGATGATCCTTGTGGATCCAACTTCCAACACAGACTATTCTGTAATTCCGTGATTCAAACAACATACAGTAAAATTCATAATGAATGGCAAGGGAACAGTGAAAAAAAGCCCTAGAAGTGGAGGCTATTTAGCCTCTTTGTAACTTCCCAGGAATTAGAAAAAAAAATAATAGAAACTATAACATTACAAGTAAAAAAAAATATTTTTTTAAAGTATGTTTATAAACAATCTAGTCGATACAGGAAAAACCAAATTTTGGCGCACAAAACGAAACTCCTGAACCCAGACACTCTTTAATTACTCTGTATGAGTTTACTGCCATTACTATTGGCACAGCTTCACTCTAAATGCAATTTAATTACAGAATTCAGGTACTGCTTCATTTGACTTTTCTTAATCAAAGCTGTATTAAATKGAAGTAATTCCTTCTAACTAATTCCCCCTTCAGTTTATTATCATGAACATTTAGACATATTTTGATTGTCCTTTTKTGATAAAGTTTACTGATACTCACCTTTAAAACTGGATTTTGCCATTTTATCCTTTATGCATACCACTATGATGTCCATGTTATTCAAAATTAACGTCCAAAAAAAACTATAGGCTTGGTCACATAATTTTTTGTTCTTCATATGTGCAGTTCCTTTCAGATGGGCAAAAGGAATTAAAATGTAACAGATGATCCCCTACACTTCAATTTCTGCTCAGCAGGTTGCTGCCTGGTATCTTCTATTCCTTCAACTATTACAAATCCAGCCTGTAAATGATCTCTTCTTTCAAAGTAAGTCCACAATAAGATGCATGAAGTTTAAAATAAAGACAGAGTCTTAGGTGAAAAACTTACATGCACTCCACAACCTCGTATTACTGACTAAAATCTACATTTAAAGTACAGAGTCCTGTGAAAAATCAGATTGGAATGCCCAGAGGCATTCCTAGCAGAGATGTAAAAAACTGAGAACACAGGAAGTAAACAATGGTATTACTAAGAACACTGGGATTTTTTTAGCAAGGGTAGGATGAACACTCACCTTATTTGTTTTCTGCAATTATTTTCCGTTAAATGGTCTCTGGACTCAACTTTCACAGTGCAGAACACAGACATCTTTCCAAGTTCTTAAATTCAGGGAAAGAATTAAGTAAAACTCGATTAATACATTATTCCATCATTTCTCAGCAAAGAAAGTTACACTAATTTTTTAAATAGATTTAGATGAAACAGGAAGCCACTACTAAATTTAAACATGAAACTCCACATCCTTCTCATAGTTCTAGCTTATTATTATAAGATTTTATTATGTCATCTCAGCAGACAGAAAAACTCATGTTAATTTTAAATAAAATTAGGTGTTTAGAAATTCACTGAATATGATCATAAACTTGAAGGAATACATTCCATTAAAAAAAAATCTAAAGACATAGGAAGTACCAGCCWTTCAAAGTCAGGGGTGATATGGAAAGAAGTCCAATACTTAAAAGAAATCAATTCTGGTTTACATGTTTTAAATTTGTATAAGCTTCTGTTAATGACTACTTGCAGCAACACCTAACTGTATATCAACATAAATACATATACATTGATTTCTGGAGCAATAGGAAAAATTCCATGATGAAGCTAAAATATGTTTGGTCTTTCCGCCCTGACATACCAGAAAAACACTCTGATGACAGTGTCACCCACCACAAATACAATTTAAAAAATTTGAACTTTTTTCTTCCCCTAAAGTGTCTGTATTTTTATAAGTTCAGATATATGCAAAACTTCGAATCCTCAAAAGAATATAAATATTAATTTAAATATCTGCCCTAAAAGTAATTCCTCTCCCTTGAAGTTTCCTGTTATTCCACTCATTCATATGGCRCTGACTCTACACTAACCTTCATAAGATTTAGAAAAACCTGACTAGTTATACATTCATATTCTTACTCTCAAGGGTTTAATTTTATTGAAAGCACACCCTCTGTCATAGCACAGAGATTCGATCTGAGGAATTCTGTTTGTTCTCAAGGAACAGAATCTGAAACATTCCAAGTCAACTGTCACTTCTGAAAATTATCATTAACTTGTCTCTCATTAGCCACTAGACCATCCTGTTCCTGACTCTTGAAGCAAAAATAATCCTTCGCAATTCCGTATTGTGATGAAAGGTACTTCAAAACTTGTGTAGTTAAAGTATCATTTCCAAGGGGAAAAAAAGGCCAATTTAAATACCCACGGTGTGCAGTGCATTTTTCAGATGTAGCTCGCTTTACTAAGCTCTAGCGTTTTATTACACGCGTCGGTGTGATTCTAAAACAAAGATGACTTAATGCGAACAAAAACTGAGCAAAGTCTGTCTGGGCAGGGCTCGCCCCGCAGCGGGCTCGGCTCCCGCACGAGCAGCTGTCTGGCACAGGGACGCTCCCGAGCCGCACACCAACAGCGCGGCTGGAAAACGCCGCTCTGCGTGTGCAGCGCGCGTCTGGGACTGCCGGAGCTCCTCTCGGCACTCCTTCGCTTCTCCCTCCCCCTTCCCACGCGGCGCCAACACAGTAATAATGTGTGCTCTTATGAGAACGGATTTGGGAAAATCACCCTGGATTAATTCCCTTTCTCTCGCCAGGCTGCGCTCTGCAGATTCACAAGAATCAACCAGATTGGAAAAGACCTCGGAGGTGATCGAGTCCAACGTGAGCCAACACCACCGTGGTCAACCGGACCGCGGCACTGAGTACCACATCCAGTCTTTCCTTGAACACCTCCAGGGACGGTGACTCCACACCTCGGTGGACAGCCCATGCCAATGTCTCATCACCCCTTCTGCGAAGGAATTCCTTCTAACTCCCAGCCTTTCGGTCTCCGCCCTGCACAACCCCCACCAGCTCAAGAGCAAACAAGGATCGCGCCGGGATCGGGGCGGAACAGGGAAGTGGCTGTTTAAACAAACACACGTGGAAGGAGCAGCCGGGGCAGGCAGCGCTCCCTGGGCGGCAGCTCCACGCCGGCAGCCAGCGGGGCTCCGAGGCAGCGGACAGAGCGCACACCGACCCCCGGCTCCCCGCCGCGCCCCCTCCCCGCCGGAGCTCGGCCGGGCCCGGGCCTGGGCTCGGTGCCGCCGCGCGACCCCGCCTCAGCCCCCGCCCGCCCAGCACCTCCC
>CADDXX010000064.1:2380231-2421002 GCA_902810485.1 Alauda arvensis | reverse complement strand
GGCAACGGGACGCGGAGCCGGGCGGCGGCGGCGGCCGCGGGCGCCTCACGCCATGTCCCTGATCCTGTGCGAGTGGCTCAACCGGGACGTGAAACTCTCCCGGCGCGTCGGTGAGTGGGACCCCGCTGTGCGGGGACGGGCAGGGGCTGGCCGCGGAGGTGGCGGGGTCAGCGGGGTCAGGGTCGGGCCGTCGTGCCAGGGATGCCCCCTCGGCCATTCCCCTGACGGGCCCGCCCATTTCATGCATCCACGTGCGGCCGCAGATACATTTTCAATCTTCGTGCGCAAGGCAGGGACTGCAGAATCGTAGATCCGTAAGAGTTGGAGACCTTCAGGACCATCCAGTCCAACCATGCCTTTGCAACCCCTGAACCACTAAACCACATCACCCAGCGCCAGATCCAGACACCTCTTGAACACCTCCAGGGATGGTGATTCCACCACCYGCCTGGACAATATATTCCAATGCCTGAAAATTTTCAAGCTGAAGTTAATTCTCCTCAAGGGGCAGGTGCTCTCAGGAGATTATGAAAACCTAAACTGCTAATAAGGACTCTAGAGAATAAAAGATAGTTTAATACATTTGGAAGGTAGTGCTTTGTTTTGAATGGCAGATGTTGTGCTGCCATTGTAAAAGCATTTGTTCTGCAAGGAGGGAGCAAAACCCTCAGGAGAAGTAGGGAGATAGGCAATCACCAACTGTATGAAGCTTAGCAAGGTGCCAAATTCTGCGCCTGGGATGGGGCAACCCTTGTTATGTGTATTTACTGGGGAAGGCAATGCTGGGAAAGCAGTACCACAGAAGGGTGAAAATTTCCCACAGAAAGGGGCTTCTGGTCAATGGTGAGTTGGACATGAGCCCTGGCAACCAGGAGAGTCAACCCTGTCCTGGGGGCATCAGGCCCAGCATGGCCAGCCAGGCAAGGGAGGAGATTGTCACGCTCTGCTCTGAGCTGGAGCAGCCTCACCTCRAGTGCTTGGGGGCTGGTTTGGGTGCCACAATGTAAGAAAGGCATTGAACTATTAGAGGGTGTCCAAAGGAGAGCAGTGAGGATGGTGGAGGTCTGGAAGGGAAGCTGTGTGAGGAGTGGCTGAGGTTTGGTTTGTTCAACCTGGAAGAGACTGAGGGGAGACCCCATTGCAGTTGCAACTCCCTCATGAGGGGAAGAGGAGAGGCAGGCACTGATCTCTGCTCTGGGGTGACAGTGACAGAATCCAAGGGAATGAAGTTGTGTCAGTGGAGGTTTAGGTTGACTATTAGGAAAAGGTTCTTCCCCGGAAGGTGGTTGGGCACTGGAACAAGCTCCCCAGGGAAGTGTCACAGCASCAGCCTGACAAAGCTAAAGAAGCATTGGGACAATTCTCTCAGGCACATGGAGTGTAACTCTTGGGGTTTCCTGTGCAGGGCCAAGAGCTGGATTCAACCCTTCCAACTCAGCATATTCTGTGATTCTGTGATTGTATGAAGAGCAACAAATTAGAGCTAGCTTTTTTTTTTTTTTTAATTTGAATTTTGTATGGAAAATATAGTAATTATAGTTTATAGATATTTTCACAATCTCAGTGACAATTATGATGATGTTTGCATTTTAAAACTGAAAATTAGAAATTACCGTGTAAAGTTGATGTTGCAAAATGACAGAAAGTATATCTATTTGTGATTTAAAAACCATTACTGCTAGATCAATCTTMTAAAATTTCTTTGAATTATTTACTAAACTTTGGATTTAGTTTTGTTATAAACACAATAACAAGTTTTATTAAAATTAACTATTGAATTATTTTAATTATTTTATTTTAAAACCCCCAAACAATCACGAAACCCCCAAACTTAGTTCCAGGATCATTTCCAGAGGAATTTTCTACTGGCTACCTCCTAGGAGAACTTCTGCACAAATATGGTCTTCAGGATGACTTTAACCAATTTTCACAGAAGAGGTTAGTACATACGGATAACATTTGGTCTCCTGTATAAAGTAACAAGCCTCTTACATAAAGTAGATGAAATATGTATTTTCTCAGCCAGGATGTGCTAATGCAGTGTTGAATTATTAATATTTAAAATATTTTTCAATAATTCAAAAGCTAAATATGTTTGATGTATTAATTGATTTCATATTTCCAGAGGAATTGTTCATACTTCTTCAAGAAAATTATGCATTTTAATTGTGACTACAAAAGTACCAGATTAGACTAAAGGTTCAAAAAGCCTTTCAAGGATGTCTGTAAGACTGGGAATAGTGGAAGTCTTCTCATGATCTGTGTAGAGTAASGAATACAGAGTTGTGGTGGTGACTGTAACATCCTCACTAAAATGAAAATGTTGGAGAAACATTATGAGGCTCAGAGTGGAGCTCTGGCAGAAGATCATATAAGAATGTATAAGTTTCCAAGTAATCTGGTGTAATATCTATAATCAAGAACTGTAAAATGGGAAGTTGAAAAATCTTCTGTGGGTCTGTGGGCTTTCATACATTGATGATGCAATTCATTATGTTGACTTATGCGGTGTTTTGTCAGACCACGGTGCACGTGTACATCAAGAGTTCCAGGCTGTACAAAATCCTTCTGTTTCTTCTGAACCTCTGCTTTAATGTTCTTTGAACTTCTAATGTATTCACACCCTTTCCTATACCAAGTCCCACCAAATTGTAGGAGAGCAGGTTGAGCACAGCTAATAAAGGCAGCCAACAAAAAGCAGTTTCACACAGCAGTTTTTGAACTCTGTTTCTAGGACTTCTAGACCTCTTAGGAATTCCTGGGATCTCTGGACAACCGCGGGTAATTCTTAGAGTGCCTGTTGTTGCTGGGAAAAATAGCTTCAGAAGGCTTTTATTTCTTCCAGCTAACTCTAGCACCTTCTAAAAAGTTTTCTCAATTCTTCCCAGTAAAAGAGTGCTTTTAGCTCTTGTTCAGGTGATTAGAGCGGTGCATTTAGTGAAGACGCACTTCAGTAGGTGGAAGAAGTGATTGGAAACTTGACTGAGATACTGTGTGTATCTACTTTATGTGTGCTCAGCAAAGATGGAGATGCATGACAGGGCATGATACCCAGTTCACACTGGAACAACTACTCAGTCTCGGAGGCCTCAACTTGAATTTCTCTCCAGTGAAAGGAGTCAATTCCCTCTATCTCAAACTAATGGGAGTGCCTTCATCAGGGGGAGATGGTGGCTTTGCCTGCAGAGGTGTGTGCTCATGGAGGAGTCATGTTATGAAGTCAAGCTGCTGCAGAAATAGATCAGTGCACTGGATCTTCTCTGAGACACTGCAGATACGGGAACCTGGACCCACAGCTGTGCTGAGGGAGAGGCAGGCAGAATTGTTGTGTTAGGAAAAGGAGGTGACTGGCAGCTGGTGACTTCTCTGAAGAAGAARAAGAAGGTATCTGCTTCTCCTGCTGAACCACAGTTGCAGAACAGGTTCATTGCAGTAGTAGCAGATGAGTGCTGGTGGCACTGTGTAACAAAACGTCTGAGCAGGTGAAGTATAAATCAGAGCACCAGGAGCAACAGATGGGGATAGCAGTGAGAGACTTTCTCCTGCAGGAGATGGAAATGCCATTGGCTGACCTTGCACACTAGCAAGGGAGGTTTGCTGTGTGCTTAAGGTTCAGTCCAGAGCTGCAGAGACTTTTCCAGCTCTTGCACTAATATCCCAGCTATTCTTCTCTGTGGACACCAAGGATACTGCCAGTGTCCTGTCTTATGTCTAGGCAGAAGGGCAACAATTTTCCTTGCTTCTGCTGATGGAAGGGCTTGATGAGGAGTGGGTAAGTTCTACAGGTCAACAAGTGGTTGTGCAGCTGCTGTCCACTACAGGGATTTGCTTTTCCTAGTCATAGGATCCTCTTTTGAGAGGGAAGACTGCTAGGAAGAGATGGGATCCACCTTATCAAACTGGACAAGGAAATCATTGCCAGCAACCTGGCAAACCTGGTGAGGATAGCTTGAACTAGGAATGAGTATTGATGGAGAGGTTTAGTCTCAAACAAGAGAGGAAGTGATGGCCTAGACTGGCAAGCAAGAGGAAGGTGATGTGAATAAGAGCAGCAGGACTATGCAGAAGGCTGCCCACCCCAAATATGTGCATGAAATTAAGGAAGTGTTAAGAAGACAGGATTATGGAAGAAGTATTTGCACCTTTTCTAAATTACTTTAATTTTTTTTTTTAAATCACATAACTGACAGCTGCTTCTCTAAAGTGCCTATATAGTAATGAATGCAGCATGGGGATCAAACAAAAGAAATTAAAGGCTCGTGAGCAGTTGCTGGGTAGTCATTGCAATGAGAGAGGGGCAGTGGGATAGCTCCCTGGACTGGTGCTCTGCCATCGCTCTATATAGGCTCTTTAGGATGGAACAGGCTGGGAAGGTGGGGACAAAGAGGAACTGCCTTCTATATGGGAGAGCAGGGAAGATCCAGAACCTGCCTTTGTAGCAGCCATTCTTATTTGTCTTCCTGCATCAGAAAGATGGCAAAGTATGGCTCCATTCGTCAGCCTCCTTCTCAGATTCTCAAATGAGTGTCTGCCATTCTGAGGCTGAGATGTTTAATGCCTTCTCTGGTGGAAGCTGAATTACCTGGAACAGATCAAAGCTTAGCCCCGGTACCTTACATGGAGGGAATAAATCTGAAACCTTGGGAGGTAAGACAATAGGAAGATGCTAATAGAGTAAGCCCCATTGCTTCAAGACCTTAGACTTGCAAGGTCAAGACCCTGCCCTGTAACCAAGTTTGGACACCTGCCCCCAGGTAAAACCCTATAAAATTCCCAGCTAACCACAGGCTAACCTGGCCCCAGGTCTTTGGATGCTGCCTAYGGTCTGATGATGAAAGGATATCTTTGAACTATCCATCATACCCATCTTGTCATTAGCCACGATCACCATGCAATATTCTCTGTCTTAGTCTACTAAATAAAACTCACACTCAGAAATCCCAAGTGTCTGAAACTAACAGGAAGGTCTGCACCAGTTGTTTACCCTGTGTGGTCTGGAAAATCTGCAAGGATGGAGAGACTACACTATCTCTCCAGGCAATTTATTTCAATAGGAAGTTTRTATCTATTTTATACATGATTGTCCTCAGGGAAAAAAGGTCTTGTCTTATGTCTAGGCAGAAGGGCAACAAGAAGGGCTTTTACAGGTATCTCTGCAGCAAAAGCAAGGCTGGGGAAAACGGCCTGCTGGGACATGCAAAAGACTAAGGTATCCCAAGGCCCTGAGACATACAGGAAAATCTGCAGCAAGAAAGATTTACCCATGGAGAAGGAACAGTTTAAGGAACATTTAAATAAATTGGAAAYGTGCAAGTCCATGGGACCTGATGGAACATACTCACTCAGCCTGAGTGACTTGGCCTATGTCCATTGCTGGGCCATCTCAATAATCTTTGAAAGTTTGTGGCAATGGAGGGAGTCCCTAAGACCAGGGGATTGCAACTGCTGCTCTTCTCTTCAGAGAGTGCAAGGAGGGAGAATTAGAGATGTACAAGCCAGTCAGCCTCACAGAATAAAAAATTAAGGGCTACTCAATGCATGTCAGATGATTTCTGGCAAGAAGGCTCATCTTAACCATGAATCAATGGCAGAAAAATATTCAATAATTGTAAACTTCAGTTCAGTATAAGTGTGTAAGAAATAATGCATGGACTGTTACAGTGAGAATAATGAGCTGGACAATTTAATCTACTATGTTTTATCAGGAGGTCTTCAGTTAAAATTAGGCATTTCTGTTGAATTGTGCTGGATCTTAGCTGACGTCAAAAGATTGTCCATGTGAGGGAAATATTGTGAGCTCAAGCAGTAGAGCAGTATATAAAGCATGATCTTTGGACTCAGAATTTATGGATATGTCTGATGAAATTTGATGTGCTGATTGTTATAAACTCGTTATTTATTGTTACTGGGTTTTGCCCCGTATATCTGTTAATCTTGAGAGCTTCTTTATGAGAACCTACATATCAAGAGAAATATTAGCCTGCAAGCCACTATTTTAGTTTCAAATGTAAGTTGCTCAATTTAGAACATAGACTTTGTTTTCTACACTGCTCTGTGTACATTTCTTTTTCTTAGAGAAAAAATATGTTGAAGTGTTGTAAGGGTTAATAGATAATACAGACTTTTTTTGTAATTTCTTATGTTTTAACAGGTGAGAGTTTGAGTGATTGATACAGCTATTACAGAAACTTCATTCTAACTCCTTGTGTGTTTGGTAGACATTAGCATTAGCTGCAATTGCAGATTAGCTTTTGCTGTTAGATGTACTTTTGTGTATCAGAATTTATATAATACCATGTGGTCTTTCTCTTTTAAAAAAGTTATGCATAGTAATCAATGCAGTTACCTGTATAATAGTATAATATTTAAGCCAAAGTGTGTATCACATTATTTAAGGAAGTTCTCTGTAAGTTGTTTTTTTTTCCTCCTGTCTTGGTATGAGATAAGTGTCATGACCACGCTTAATGCACAAGTTGGAATTGAAAATAAGTTTATGTTCTGGGTTTTTTTGTTGTTGTTTTTAATCATACAGAGGTGCAGATGCAAAAATTAACAATTTTTCTCGCCTGGAACCCACCCTTCACTTGCTTGGTGTGCCGTTTAGTGAGAATATGGCCCAAGACATCATGACAAGACAGTATGGGGCTGCAACAAATCTTTTATATGAATTGTATATTGCTTTAGAAAAAAAAAAGAAGGCAAAGCTCACTGGAGTAGCTGTGGAAGCAACGAGACCTGCAGCAACTGCAAAGCTTAGGTCTACTGAAAGTGGAAATCGAGAGGTAACTATGTCTGTCTTGTATAAATACAAAAAAGGTAGCATATTTACATGTACCTTTCAAGCATGTTGTGTGCTTTCCCTCTCTACTTTGTAAATCTCCTATTCAAAACCCAGTATTTATAAGGAAAAGAAGCAATTCTTCGCTATGTCTTATACAGTGGCTTTGCACAGCTTATCGGGAACTCAATAGAATATTGATCTTCTGTGTTTCTTTGTTTTGGTTCATTCTGTGTTACCTGATCTGCTTTCAAGCTTTCTCCAGACTCAAAATATTATAACAACAAAAGCTAGTTGTTCAGCAGCTGCCTTTTTACTCCTTTGATGGGTACAGATTGCAGGCTGCATTGCGGTCCAGATATCAACTCAGACTAATTTCCCCTCCAGGAAACCTRTTTATAAATATGTCAAGCTCTGTGGCACAGTGGTTTGGTTCATTCTGTTGTATGTCTCTCTCTCTATATATACTGCACTCCATTCTGCAGTAGCCATATGCTGAGAAATACAAAGAGAGAAAAATAAAAGGAAAAGAGAGCATCTAAGAGGAAGTCAGTATTGACGTGGTAGAATCTTAAAGACTTCCTTYTTGTTTTCTGTAGTAATATTCAATATGTCCAGACTAATATTTGTTATCAGGATGAGGAATTTTTAAGAAGGTATAAATCATTAATTAAATTCAGCTGGGAGAAATGTCACTTTTTTTTTTTCCTGGCACTATTTCTGAAAAATAGCCTACAAGCAGAAAGTTTACCAGCATGTGCAAAGATAGTACTGAAAAGTCAACAAATCCTTTCACCTGTGGAGGGATAGCGTAAAGAAATAGGTCCTGTCTTTAGATAAGTTCAGAATGGCAGTTGAATCATGGAATAGTTGAGGTTGGAAGGAGCCTCTGGAACTCAGTTCCCCTTGCTCCAAGCAGTACCAGCTATAGCAGGTTCCTCAAGACCTTGTTCAGTGGGGTTTTGAATATCTACACAGCTGGAAACTTTCAGTAAAGAAGTGCTTCCTTACCTTTCCTGGTGGAGCATGGGACAAATCCTGTGAATGAAGCGTGACTATGGATGGCTACGGGTTGTTCAGAAAGGACAGGAGGGGAACGAGAGGCTGAAGGTTTGCCATTTATATCAAAAGGTGGATTGGATGTGAAGAGTTGTCTCTGAAGGATAAACATAACCAGTCTGAAAGGCTGTGGGTAAGAATCAGAGACCAAAGGAAAAAATGGAACTCTTTGGCTGGTGATTACTACAGGCTTCCTGACTAAAGTGAGCCTATTTGACAGAGTCTTGTTCCAGCTACAGGAGGCATCCTGCTTGCAGTCACTTGTCCTGCTGGGGGTCTTCAACCTCCCCAAAGGCAATCCAAGAAACTCCTGGAATGGAGGATAACTTCTTGAGCCAGGTAATAGACAGCCCTAAAAGAGGGGATGTGATATTGGATCTGATGGTCGCCAGTGCAAACAAGATAATGGGGACATCAAGACTGGAGGCAGCCTGGGCTGCAGTGACCATGGSTTAATGGCATTTTCATGCTGAGGTATCAGGTAAGGAGTAGAGATAGATCCCTGAACTTCAGGAAAGTAGACTTCTAGCTCTTTAGGGAGGTAGATCACCTGGAGGCTGCCCTCAGGGACAAGGGAGGAGAACAGAGGTGGCAGGTCTTTAAGGAATTCTTCTATAGTGAGCAAGAGCTAGCAATCCYGTGGAGCAGGAAATCAGTCAAAGAAGACAAGAGACTGGCATGGCTGAGTTGGGGAACTGCTGGGGAAGCAAACACAGGCAGCTGAAGCTGGGACAGTGAGCTGGTAAGAGTAAAGAAATGAAGTGTGGTCATGGGGATGGAGTGATGAAGGCCACGGCAAAGCTGGAACTGAACTTGGCAAGGAAAACAAAAACTAACCAGAAGATTGGAAAGTCAATAAACAACACTGGAAAACTGGTAAGAGTAGAGGAGGAGAGGGCTGAGATACTCAACTTTTTTTGCCTCATTCTTTGTCTCTCACTCCACARCCTCTTGAGTGGATGGACAGCAGGATGGGAACTGAGGGATGGGCTCATGAATTTGGCCCATGGGAACATGATGAGTTTATGAAGACCAGGTGGTGGTGCTGCACATGGGTAGGGACAACTGTCCCCTGCTATCAGCACAGGGTGGGCATGAACAGACCCAGAGCAGCCCTGCTCAGAAGAACATGGGGGTGCTGTGGGTGAGAGGCTGCACATGCCCCAGCCATGGCACTCCCAGCCCAGAGAGCCAAACGTGTCCTGGCCTGCATCCAGAGCCCTGTGGGCAGCAGGACAGGGAGGGGATTCTGTTCCTCTGCTCTGCTCTGGTGAGAGCCCACCTGGAGCTCTGCATCCAGAGCTGGGGTTACAGCACAGGAGGGACAGGGACCTGTTGTGATGAGTCCAGAGGAGGCCACCAAGATTATAAGAGGGCTCTCTGTCATGAGAAAAAGCTGAGACAATTGGGATTGTTCAGCCTGGAAAAGAGAAGGCTTCAGAGTGACCTAATTGCAGCCTTCCAGTACCTGATGTAACTGAAGGGAACCTACAAGAAAGATGCAGAAAAACTTTCTATGAGGGCATGGAGCAATAGGAAATGCGGGACTGCCTTCATACTGGACAAAAGTAGGTGATAGTATTAGCAGTAGTAGTAGTAGCAGTAGTAGTAGTAATAGTATCTAGTAGACTAGATACTAAGAAAAAATTCTTTACTCTGAGGATGGTGAGGCACTGGCACAGGTTGCCCAGCAAAGGGATGATCAATCCCTTGAAGTGTTAAAGGCTTGGCTGGATGGCACTTTAAATAACCTGGTGTAGTTGAAGCTACAGAGCAGGAGGCTTGGAACTAGGTTATCTTTAAAGTCTCTTCCAACACAAACCATTCTATGATTCTATTACACATGTCCTCTTAGTGGATACCAGGGACAAGAGCACAGCACCTCCCTCTGCACTTCCTCTCCAAAAGAAGCTGTACAGAGCAATGAGGTGTCCTTTCCTGTCAACTAAACAAAGTATGGCATCATTCAATTTCAAATCTCTAAGTTCTTTTCAATGAAGCTAGTCCTGATTTTCAGTTTGATCAGGTTTGTAGGTTTTTATGTGTACATTAGCATAGAAAAACACAGATTGCAGCAGTGGTCTCAAAATTATCATATCTTAATATGTTTTTGGCTGTTTCTGACTCTTCATTGCTGGATGTTTAACATTTGAAAACTGTAGTGCCACATCAGAATGAAACAAAATCCAAGGTGACAGATAGGAGAGCTTGTGTGCGTGTTGCAGCTGAGACCTCAGAACCTCCTAGAAGAGCAAAGAGCCCAAGGCACTGACAAATTGACAATTTATTTTGTGGACATCTGAAGAAGTATTTTCTGAAGATTTAACTCTTAAAGAGTTTGTTAAAGCCAGTGTGAAGACTTCCTGATTCTGGGCTACGCGTTCATGTTTATAGAAAAACAAAGAAAAGTGATGTGCATAGAAATAAAGCCAATGTACTCTTATGAGATTCAAAAAATGTTCTTATTTAAAAATCACTTCATGTTAAGTTTGAGAGTATTTGCATATTGTCAAGCATGGAAAATATTTATAGATTTGAAGACAAAGTGTACATATCACAACTTGTATGCATTTGAGATGTCCTTGTAAAAAGAGTTTTGTGTCATTCTTCTTTTGTGGAGAAAAGATGGAGCATTGTACAAAAGCAGGAAAATGACAGGAGAAGGGCATCTATAGTGGGTCTGGCCTCAGAATATCTTGTACTTCTGTGTAGCTATTCGGATGAAGTAAAAAGGAGGAACAAATTTCTTTAGACATGGTAACACTCATCCAAAGCAGAGTTTATATAGAGGCAAYGGTTGGGTATCACGGTGTTGAACCAGACTGACAAAGTCGTTGACTAATTTGATAGGTATTTTATGTGGCTAATGAAGGGAGAGAGTCTTGCTGTGGTTATTTAGCTGTTCCATTGCCAATATATGAACAAGAAGGGAAAAGAAGTCCCTTCATGTGTCTAGACAAGAAAATGCAAGCAATAAACAAAATATTCAAAATAACATTTTAAAAGAAAATTTTGGAATAAATCTCCTTTGATTTAATTTATGTTTTTAACTATCTTTGACCTCTTTTTACAGAAACTGGTTTTCTTCTTTATTCTGCCTTTACTTGCCTGTGTGTCTGGTGCACTTTAAATGAGTGTGATTTATATGTTTGTTACTTCGTGATCATCTGTGCTAGTGCTATCTAATGTGTTACTTAACAATATTCTAAGTTTCTGTACCAGGAAACTGGTATTCTCATTTTCTGTGCTACATTCAGACCTGAAACTGGTACCATACTAGAACTAGAATTCAATGAAAGCCCTTAAAAGCCCATAAAGCTCTGCTCAAGTCTGGAGCCTGATAATCTCTTCAAGTTTCTTCCTGGAAGATAATTTTGGCTTAATTATATTTGCTTCATATCAGCATTACATAGGAAGGAGACAAAATGTAATAATGGCCAGGATTCAACCAGCTATTATACAGATTCAAAAACAACCATCAAGGCCCACCATAAAATCTTTTGAAGCCAAAAGATTCTTAAAGAAGAAAAAGGAAGCAGAGGTAATTATCATCTATGTTGCTTTAATGCTAATTACATCAACTCAAACCCCATGATTACTGAGAACATTTATGGTTACAAATACTGTACTTGCACCATCCAAAAGCTGCTGTCGAAATGATATCAATTCAACCAGTGGAAATTGGGCTGAATATTTGCATGATGATGATTTTATGGGTTTTTTAAAATAAGAATTGTATTGATGTAAGAGGAAATTCATATTGAATAAATACCATAGATAGATAGTAGTTTCATTGCTGAGAGTAGCTACGAGTCTACTGGAAAGAATACATTAAATAAAARCATTAATGTTCCTTTTTGATTTGTGCATGATAACATTTTGCATATGTTTGAACTGTTCTATAACACACTATGAAACTGTCTGCTTATTAAATGCTAGTAAGAGCTGAAATTGACAAAAACCTTAAATCAAATCAAGAGATGCAGCAATAAAAAAAAAAATCTGCATTATCTAGTACCAAAAAGTTCTTGGACTGTAATTCAAATTCATTAATTGTGTTGTCATAAGGGGCTGCAACTCTTATCACTTTTTCTAACTGGGCAACAGTAACAGATGTATTTAAATCTAGAGTTTAGTAACTATTATTACTATTCAAGCTACTAAGTCTAAAGCAGATCATATTCTGGATTATCTTGTTTCAAATCCCCATATGGTGAGAATTATATACTCTGCCAGAGCCCTATGYAAAATCAGAATTATCTTGCAGAAAGAACAGCTGCAAGACTGTAGGATTTTCTGGCTGGTGAAGTAGGTGTAGCTAGGAAAGGAAAAGAGGGCAAGGAAGTGAAAGATCTAAGATGGAAATCATCTTGTCTTTATTCTTGATGTAGCTGATGCTTAAAATATTTTCAGTGTAAGCATTTCTGTTGTACTAACATGACATAAAAGTAATTGCCTAGTACTTGCTCTGTTGAATCTTCTTYGTGTTGTTTTGTGAAAAGCAAGGAAACAAAATTTTGTGTTACTTCTTCAGAATGTATACAAGGAGATAGAAAAGTTTGAGAAGTCTATGACAGGAAATGCCTCWGCRGTACACAGCCATGTGACTGACAGGTAACATTTGGATGTTACATTGTTAAAAATAGGCAACACCTTACCTCAGGTGTCTACTATGTAGACAGCTACTTGAAGAAAGAGTAATGTCTCATTTCGTTTAAACTGTGATTATCCTTTGAATCAATYTCACACTAGCACCAGTTTCAGGTCCAGCACAGTTGCAGTGTCTTTAAGTTACCTTTAGTTGTAGTGGGGATGGCTCGATCTTCTTTCCCTACTTTTTGCCACATGTGCAGCAAGAAAAGGCTCAAAATGCATCTTTTCTTTGTTCATTTTTCATTAGGTTTGTAAGGTCAGTTAGCCTTGCAGCAAGATAGGAATGGTTGTGAATGTGCATACACAACACATTTCAAAGAAAAAGAAATATTTTTTTGTCATGTAACTTATCTGTATGTTGATTTATTTGTGAATAATTGCAAGTAATTTTCATTCTGTCACCCTTAATGATGTGCATACCCTACTAAGAAGATGTGACACATGCATATTGCTGTGGATATTTCTGTGTGTAAACCTGTGATTAATAGCTGCGAAACTACTCAGAGTGTATGGCTGTATGGAAAAGTAGGCCATCTTTCTTTGACATTCTATGAGCCATCCCGTTTTCCTGTTTCTGTGGGATTTGGCTTTGTATTGACAAAGAAATTAATGATTAGTTGGCTCAAGTCAGTGCTGCAGCTTTCCTCTGGAGCTAGTGGACATTGTGGGGCGCAAGAGTGTCAAGAAGTAACCACAGAGCCCACAGAGTGATAGGCTACATTTGTTAGACTTGCACATAAATGTACWGGCATCTGTGTGAAACGACCCTTAAGAATGGTAATTCCTATCTTTCTTTTTTCCATCAGTGATATGCAAGAATTATTGCAAACACAGGAATTTCAAGAAACAAGTCTAGAAGCTATACCAGAGATGAAAACTGAGCTGTTAAATATTTATTCAGATGATGAATATATAAAGAAAATTCAAAAACGTGTAGAGGAAGATAGATTTGCTAGAGAACAACGAGCAAAGAGACGACGAAAAATGCTAGTGGATCAGTTAGCTGCACACAAGGCTCAAGAGGTGGGAAATTGTGTACTGAAGTTCATAGTTCATGTGCATTTCATTAGTAGTCTAAAATATGCTTACAAATATGAAATGAGCATTTCTGGAAGGCTGAATRAAATCTGAAGGGAATAAAGGGACTTACAGTCTTATGTCAGAATATCTTTTATGTCAACTCTTGAAAAATATGGAAGGTTGGCTGTTCTTCATCACCACCCTTATGTCATACATGCTACTTATAAACTTAAAAGGATAAAATTAAGGCAGCAGAACAAAGATGATTAAAAATGCATTCCAGACTTGCTCTCTATTCCCTGCCTCACTCCCCCAAAAGTTGAACATCCTATGGTATCAAAATATATACTGGTTCTAAAGAAGATTCTTATTTAAAAACAACAAAGCATGAAAACATTATTTGAAAACCAGTATCTACAAATGTGTCATATGAAGGTTTTGATCTGGATTGATGAATTCTGAAAGGGTTGTGCTGGATGATACAAAGAATCAAAATTTTATTTGCAGGTCAGCGATTTTGTATTTGATGTCTTWTGAAATAGAAGATATGTCTCTGGAGAATGTCTGTGTTGTGTCTAAAAATGAATGTTGTAGAATATTACATTTAAACCTGTCCCAGTTTTTGTGTGTGTCCCAGCACAAGGCTTTTAAGATTCTTCTTTATATATTCTTCCTTTAAAAAACAGCTTTTAGTTTACTAATTTCACAGATTGTCTCTTTTATAATGATTCTATAAAAACAAGCCTTGTAACTTACTGGGGTTTTTTTTTGTTTCTGATTATTTTTCATTTTAGCATTTCCCTGTAAGTCCTTAGTTCAGATCATAAGTGTTGAACATATATGGCTGAGCCAATCTCTATGGCTAATACTAATAATACTAGTAGTAATAATAATAATATTTCATAATAATAGCATTTAAGATGTGTWGCATCTCTGAAAACATGAGCTATTGCACATGTATATATTTTTAAGTCTTGGCACATAATGTTTGGAGATTTTTTGGAAATGTTAAGAAAAGATTTAATGTATTGGTGTAAACATATAGAAGTTGGATGCTTCTCAATGTCTATCTCAGACCTATATTCTTGAAAAACACTTGTAGTGTTGCACTTGTAGTGGCTTAGACCAAGAGTCCATCTCTCCATATATCCTATCTCTGAGTTCTTATTCAAAGAGATTTATATCATGTTCTTRTTGATATGCATAGGCCCTGAAGAAGTTTTGTGACCCACTTGTCTGAAATCACTGTGGTCCCAAAACTTACTCTTTAAATGCTCTCAGCTYCTGCAGTCCCAACAGTGTGGACCATTGATTCCAAAAGCCATGGCTACCAGTCTCCAGAGCACTTGATGGATACAGGGGCTTAGACTGGCTCCAGAGAGGCTCCAAATCAAGTGAAAACTAATAGTGTTCCTAGCTTCCCAGGAAGAAAAAYCAGTTTTGCTATAGGAACAATTGAAATCACAGACTGCAGGAACTAGAAGGAAAGACAAATTAACATGTGACTGGAACAGTAATCTGGCCATATCAGAGAATCTATTTAGTGATAATTTGGTTCTAAATTAGCAGAGGAAAAATTGTTTTGTTGGAACTTTGTGAGATTTCAGACATAAGATGTTACTTGACTTAAGAGAAGTGGGAAGCAAACAGACGTATTTTCTTTAAAAAGGGAATGAATATAGAAAATAGTTCAAGATTGCTTTTTCCCTCTATTAAATATTAAACCAGAAAGGTTTTGCTGACTGAAATTGCAGTGTTTATATGCATTCAGGTCTGAATTTTACCTCCACTGCATAAATCTTTAASATGGCATGGGATCATTTAGAGTGAAAGGAATTTCATCCCTTCAGAGTGCTGTAACAGGTTTTGTAACCATATTTATTAAAGTTTATTAAAAGAATCTTGTTCAAATTTTTTTTTTTTCACACTGCAAGCTGGAGCCTGGGAGAGAAAATACTTTACGATTACATGACAGTACTCTAGGTGGAGCACAGCCTAATGCCAGTCAGATTTTCATAGGCAGGTGTTGAAAGTATTTGCCAGTTGTATGGCTTCATCCCAACTAAACATGTATCTCCACCATTTSAAGAAATTATTGATGATTTGTACTTGTGATTTTTAATGCTCTGTTCAGATTTTATGTCTCTGAGTTAAAAAGTTATCAGACRTAATTTACTATCAGCAGTAAATTGAGAATGTGAAAATGGGAGGAGAAATAAATTATTACTAGCTTATTACTTGTCAATCAAATAGATTTATGTATGCTAAGCTCTATGTTTTGGTCGTAAATCTATGACCACACAACAGCACAGAATTGTCTCACTTGTATGTAAATCAAACAAGGAAATGGAAAAATAGAAGAACATGGTATAGTAACTATGTATGAACAACACGAAACATAAACACGMTAATGTTTGGCCACTGGATGCCACTGTTGTCTTAAGTAGGTAAACGGGGAAAAAGTGTCTATTATGCCTTCTTAATAGTAATTTTTWAAAGTATTACTAAGTTGTCCCATTTGTGATATTTGTGATTTCTTCAAGCACTTCTGAGTTCTCTGTGAAGATGTTGATGCAAAATGTTAGGTTAAAAACTTTTTCTAAAATTTTTATTTTGTGTCCTTGTGTGTTCAGAAGTTTCAAAACTTACCAGCCTTTGGCTTAAGTACTTTGTGCATTCCTTTTTGTATGAAAGATAGCTACTAATGCTGCACTCCCCCATCCAATGAGGATSCTTTTTGAAACTATGAGTTTGGAGTTTGGTTTTCTGAATCCTTATTTATCTGTTGTGTCGTTTTGAGTTAATTGCCTTTTCTGTTTTTCTTGTTCCTCAAGAATTTCCTGCTGGCTCTTTTTAGGCCTAGTGARCATGCCAAAGTATTTGCTCACTTAGAGTATTGAAGTTCTCTATCCTTTTATAAAGAGACAATCTGTTTTGGCTGCTGTGAAGTGTGCTTAAGGAGCACCTTCCAATTTCCTTTATGAAGAGGAAATTCACCTAGAGGTGTTTTAATTTCTCACTGGGCCAACTGTTTGCACCATTCAATTGATAGTTTGAGTAAGACAAATGGCTGCTCTGTTAGRGTGACTCCTTCAATTCCCTGCAAATAAAGATTTTAACTTTAATATTCCACTGATGAAGGTTTATTACTGCTGTAATAATTTATGGTTGAGGTTAAGCAGCAACTAATGAAAAAAATTAAGGCCATTTACTTGCAATAGGAAGTAAATTGTGTAACTTCGGCTCTTCTTTGAAATCTTAATTGAAATACTCAGTACCACAAAACTTAGAAAAGTGAATAGAACTGAGGCAGCAAAGGGCACCGTACCTCCTCTTATTGCCTTGAGTTCATGAATGTAAGAGAAAAWGGACAGATTAACTCTTCAGTAGGCATTACTGTTAGAAAATTTTATCACCTGAGCTATATCAAATGACACATAGAACAAAGTTGTTATGACTGCCATTTTATTTGTTTGTATAATTCCCTCCATAGACAAACAACTTACAAACAGTACACTAATGATAAAGAACAAAACAAGACATATTCAAAATTAGATCCTCATTTAGTGAAAAGCTTTGTAGAGAGATAATACAGCATCCAGGTGAAGGACTCCACAATTAAGGCACGAGATAAGTGCACATTTGTCACTAGGACTGTCATGCAGTGTCATGAGACTAAGTAATAGGAAAGCAGAGGGAAAAGCCCACATTTTGGCTAAAATAAGGAAGATGTTAAGATATTTTTATATTAGCTTAATGTTTTCAATTCACCAGAATTTAATTGGAATGTACTTTGTTCCAAGCAGTTGAGAAGGGAAAGGAACTTAAAAAATATGGAAAGATATTTATTTGTTTCTTTGCTTGTTTGTTTGTTTGGCTTCTCCTCAACATCAACACTAAATATCTAAATTATTTAGACAGTTTTTGCTGTTATTACTGCAATTGTAACAGCCATGCTTTGCATTAGAATTCTATTAGAGGTGTCCTGGCTGCATTGTGTAGGACACATCTAAACCTATTCATAGAATTTTTTCATAAATGGTATATGCAATCAAGTTGGATTTTTCATTTATAGGTAAAGTTATATAAGGTGTTTTGCCCTCTCTGTCACAGAGAGCTGATGAAAAAATAAACCAGATTGAAAGAAAATAGAAGTGATACTTTATTTTGGTGTGTTTTGGTGGGGTTTTTTTGTTGGTTGTTGGGGTTTTTTGTTTTTGTTTGTTTGTTGGGGGTTTTTTTAATACTTTTAAAAATATTAACTGAATTTACTTGTGCCTCTGTTTTTAGGAAAATGAATTTTACATCTTCAAATCAGGTCCCAATTTAAGTCCTTAAATTTGAATACATTTCATAGCAGTTTTGATGCATCAGAAGCAAATATTCAGCAAATCAGAAATTTCCTCTAGAATTCTGCTGTAGTATTGGTATTTGGCATTGACACTTATAAGGCAAGCTGATGTTTTTGTTCAGGACTCAAAAGTTTTGGACTGTGATAGTGAGGCAAAACATTAGGTTAGATTAAGCATTAGTTTATATACCAAGAACAGTCTAGAGAAGTGTAGCAGTGAGAACATACTATTATRTTTCAAGAATACTTTGAAAAATAACAATTCTCGGCCTTCAGAGTGTCTGTGCATGCAAACCATGTCTCAAGCAGTGGTTCAGAATGATTCCTTTAGTACTGCATAGTGTAATATATTCATGTCCCAGTGAGGCCATTGGAACTATTACCCAGAAGTCTTGTATTTCGCTCTGTTCTGAATTCTTTCTCATAGTCCCAGTCTGTTGAATAGGGAAGAATGGAGAAGATAATTACCCAATTCTCCCAAAAGAAGAAAAAATTCCAAATCTGTAAAAAATAGGTTGCTCAAGGATGCTGTAGATTATGGCTAAGAATAGGACTGGTGAATAACAGGGTTAAATTAATGATTTGARGAAAGGATATATCTTCAGATAAGAAGCTGTTATTTGAAATATGCTGCAGTTTCTTTSCACACGGGAAATAACYACATTAAAATGGAGTTAGTCTGACCAGATGTATTTTTACTGGGTATTTCAGTTAAGACATATGATGAATTCTTACATAGTTTGTGAAAATTGTACTAATAAAGAATATGACTGTTGTTCTGAATTTATGTCCCGTATAAGCAGGTGAATGCTGTCATATGATGGCATTCCTATTTCTCATATTAGACACTGATGAGTTTTCTAGGAAATAGTTTATCAGCTGTGCTTAGTACTGTTATTTTTTTATCTTGTAGAAGGTTTACCRGGAGGAGCAGCTCACTTACAGACTAATGAAACAATCTCAGCATGAGCGGAAGGTTGCTGCTCAACTCATGCATGTTCGGCATGAGAAAGAGGTGCTAAGGCAAAACAGAATTTTCAGGGAAAAGCAATATGAAGAAAGACGACAGAAGGAGTTCCAGGAAGCTCTTGACAGAGAAGCGGTAAAAGATTGATCTCTGAATTGCTGCAGGAGTGCTAGAATACTTTCATGTTACAAAGTGGAATTTGTGTTGCCAACGGCTAGACTTCAGGATATTCTAGTGAAATGATGATTTAATGATAAATATATTATTTTATCTTTGTTCAAAGTCACAGCTATAAACAATMAGAAGGTAACTGTAACTGTGGGACTAAGTGCATTTTGTACTGTGTTAAAAATTTAGGGGAATTTTGCAGAGAGAAAGAACAGCTAATCTACCCAATCTAGTGAAAGRTGTGCCTGCTCATTGTAGTGGGTTTGAACTAGGTGGCCTTTAAAGGTTCCTTCCAACCCACACCATTCTGTTGTTCCATGATCCTGACATTAGTGATAAAGCTGAGCAACTGGAAGTCTGATTTTGATATTTTCTTCCATACTGATTTTAACTTTGTAGGAAAACATCTCTGTGTTTAAAAGGCACAGTCTCACAGAGGYAACGAACAACAATCTAAGATCCTGTTTCAGGAATCATGCTCTTAATTTCATTTAGAAATGATCTCTTAAAGTCTGTTTTTGACAAATGCTGGAGTAGTTTCACTCATGATTGCTAATTTCTGCTTTGAAGCTTCAAGTTGATTAAAAGGACTTAAGAGGATTTAAAGTGGAAAACTGCTAAGTGCTATGCTTATAGTAGGCCATAATGCAATATTAGAAATCTTATTTTTCTCCTGTCAAAAACGATCAGTAACTCCAAATCCTCCAACACAGCTGAAGTCCTGTGTAATCAGCAGCTATAGCTATTGATTATGCCACCTCTTCAAGTATGGTTTCAGCCACCACCTCAGGAACTACTGATAATTTTCTACCATGATCAGAAGTCTTTCAAAGATTRAACAGCATCAATAATATAAAATTATTTGAAGATCAGAATCTACTAAGATAAATTACACATTCTAAATAGGTTGTTACACTGAAAGCTGCAATTTCACTGCCCTCAAGGACTGAATACATCTTAATTTGTCATAAAAGAAGTAGTGGTTTCTCCTTTATTTTATTCTATTTTAGAAAGCAAACAAATGGGAATTTATAGAGYGAATAAAAATGTTTAGATTTGTTTATGCATTAGTCTGCCTGGTGGCTATGCAACACTGGTGAGAATCGAGTTGGCTTTGTTTCTTAAATTAAAKGAACAAGTTAATTTTCATTTTCAGGACTGTGWACCTCTGCACTTCCGTTTTCATTGCAGTCTCAAATTTACTCCTTAAAAACAATTCTAGGCTTTTGCAAAGCAGGAAACTATTGATAATGAAGAACAAATAACCAGAGAAAGAGAACACCACAAGAAAATGGCTGCTGAAAGAGCTCAGGCGCGCTATAAAAAGCATTATTCTGCATGTTGGGAAATGATAAGCCAAATCATTGATTTGTCGACAAAAGTAGGAGAATATCGTCAGCTGACGAACAAGTGAGTATGTAGCTGCTAGGCAAAAATAACAGCTGATAGGTAGCTGTTCAGACTGTTTTAAGCATTATAGCAAATTATGTCATTTTCTCAGGTATTTTRTATGGCAGCTGCAATTAATTTGTATGTGAGAATGATATTATTTTCATGTGAGGATTCACTGGTGTGTAATATAGGGTGAACCAATGCTACAGCCTCAGCCTAATTTCTTGGAAACTCAACTAAATTGAATTCTTAGGAGACCAAAATCCACTAGTGCCACAGTTTGTGGAATTGCTGATTTCTTTTCTTATTAACAAATTCCTTAGTTAAAAGTTAAAAACTGAATGGTGCTYATCTCATCCTAGTTTGCTTCACTAGGTGAACACTTCCTCAGAGTAATACAAACAGAATGAATTTCCCAATATATATAAACTGCCCGGACTGTTCAAAGTACAGCAACTGAGCCCAAATTCTTCTGAGTCCTCCATGCTGTGATTCCCTCTKCTCACATGCCCTAATTGCACAGGGTTTCTGAGAAGGTCCTGTGAAGGCAGTAATCTCCAAGTGCCTGTGCTGTAGAAGTGTTTCGAAAACCATGGAGTGGGGCATTAATCAATCCTGTGGTTCTTTCATTAGTTTTCAGTGATTCCACTGTGGGCTTAGACTTACAGAATTAGAAAGTATGCCAAAATCTTACTGCTTTTTAGTGTAATTGTATGCTAAAATAACAAAAGTGTAACCATATGAAATACTAATTTTATTATGATTATATTTCATGTAAATTATATAAATTTAGGCTTATTTAGTAGGTGATAAAATAGTCAGCCTTGGAATACAGTTTAGTGAAATTACAAACTAGAGTAAAAGCTTCATTCATATAATTCTGAATTAATTTTGACTTTGAGGAAAAAGTGTTCTATGGATTTTCGGCAAGAGGAGGCTTTACACCACAAAAAGAAAGAATATTTTGGGGCAGAGAAAAGTAGCAATAGCAAAACAGTTACTACACAGCTCTGTCAGCCAAATATTGTGTGATGACACATTTGTGAAAACACTGAAGCCTACAAGTGCCTACAGCTGTCATAAAAGCAAACAAACACTTAAAAAAGGCTGTAATAATTACAGGATGCATTTTAAACTATAACTAGTCTAGCATATGCTTGTTTCATGATTGGGATTCTCATACATATGGATACACTATTGTAAAATATCAAATCCTCTAATTTTTCCTTTAAAACTTTTTTTCCTTTTTTTTCCTTTTTTTCTGCAGCCGTGTTCCATTAAAACTGATGCTGGATTGGAAGGAACTTTTTTTAAATGGAAAACCAATATATGAACAAGCTTCAATTCAACCTTTGCCAGATGAACCTAGCCCAGAACAAATTGTAGAGCTGAATAAAATGAGTCTGTTAGATGAAAAAGATTATGGTGAATACAAGGTACCAAACTGATAAGGCATAATGGAAGATAATACACCTTGCTTTTTCATAATCATAAACTTTATGTTGCGATCTTGCATTTTGTTCTATTATTGGTTTCTAGTGTCAAATTTAGACAGGCATTTTCATTGCTTGATATTTAATATGAAAATTGTACTTGATATTAGTAGCAGTTATAATTCCATTCTTACATATAACCTTAACTATATTTCTTGAGTTGTAAGATCAGCCTGTTAATTGAAATGCAATGAGTTTTCAGCTAATTGGAATTTAAAGGTGTAMTTAATATTACCAGATTGGAATATGCAAGTGAAAGTAACCAGTAAAAGCAGTAAAATGAAATACTGGACATGTTACAATACCTGAATTTCTTAGTTTTAGCAATTTTGAGTGAAARCCCTCTAACAAGATTCATTGGATTGAATGAAATACTTGTTTTAATATAGTAATGTTTTTTGAAATTATTAAAAATGACTGACATTTTTCTTAATCTTCTRTTAGAACACAAGTAAATATTTTTCAGGGTATACTAACTTCATCAACTTTTCAATACATTAATGTTATTTCAAAATTGAAAGATTAAGGATTGATGTTTCCCTGTTAAAATATATTGTACATTAAAAAAAAACCCTATTAATTATTATGTTAATTAAATCCCACTACATAGTTAGACTTTTCAAATAACCTGGTGAGTAGAAAGTGACAAAATCATGGTAAATACCCAGTCTTTTTCTTGTTGGGGATTTATAACGACAATATATATTTGCTTTTAATCCACATCCTGAACCACTTGGTACATTTTCCTTTTGCAGTGAATATAGATGTTCATTATGAGTTTCTGTGATTGCCTGAAAGCTCCAATTACTGTAGCTTCATTTTTAACATATGCTTTTCTGATTTATCKCTTTATAAGGGCCTGATTCACAGCATACCAACTCATGTATGAATTCTGTAATTATTTTCTTAGGTGAAAAAGTCACCTAAGAAGACCCAAAGTCAACARGGAGGACATAAAAGACAGGCAGGAAACAGAGGAGAGCACTATTTAAAAATTGTTTTTCAGTCATATTTTTATTTACATTATGAAGTCTCAGTAGTCTTCTCTAACTGTAACATCACTAATGTCACAAATATTTATTGACACATTCAAAGCCTCTTTTTTCCTGCCAGGCTATTTCAAATTGTTTCATAATTTATTATAAGATTTGTTAATCTTATGCCTTTCTGAATCATTATTCATCAAAAACTGGCATACTATGACATGTGAAATTGTTGGCAGCAATTCATGCTTATGTCTTCTAAAATCCTAAGTGAACAGCTAATTCTTTCAAAGTCTTGCTTCTAGATAAAAATTTGTTGGCAGGTCATTCTGACAATGTTTTATGCTGWTTTTCCTAATGCTTGTGAAAAAGGCCCAGGACAGGCAGTTTGGCATCTCTAAAGCGTACCTTGCTTACCTGAGGCATACCAGCTAAAAGTGTCAAATATATTTGAAAAAATACAAGAAAATGCAGTGCCATCAGTCAATTGCACATTGCATATTACATTTTATTTTGAGAGTATTTTTTGAAGCTGCCATATTGTAAGTTGAGGCTAATCACTTATTACATTAATGTAATAACCAAACACCAAGCATAACATTAGGTACAGCTCAAATAATTTCTGATTTCATTCAAAAGTATTGACCAGGAGTACGTAAGTCACACCTGGATGCCTGAAAACTTGTTTCTGACAGGCAAACTATTTTACCTCATGATAGGCACAGACTAGCAAACTTCTGGTTAAAAGGGCAAGATAACTGAAGAATGGGCAAATCCATTTTACTTGGAATTAATTTTTCCTAGAGGTCTAATAGAATTTAAAGTAACTGATCCATCTCTACCTCTATGTTTATAGAAAAATTATTCAAATAGTGCAAGTATTTGAGTTTTTTTAAGGATGCCTTTTCAATTACATATGAAGAAGTATGTTTTCTGAGAGATAATAGAGAGGGGATATTGTACAGCTCAAAAAGATGTACTGTATTTGTTTTTACTGATTAAAAATAAATGACTTCTAATTTTAATTTAAATTTATTTTGGACTGATAATGTAATAGTGTTTTTCTATCTAATTGGAATGTGTTCAAAGCCAACATTGACCACATTCTACCAGTAGAATGTATGCTATGACAATATGATTCAGATAGTAAATTCAGGAAAAGGTTGCATWTTTTACCCAGAACATGAGTTCAAAACTTCTGGGTCAGGTAAGGTTGCTTAGCATCATTTGGTCAATTTTCAAGTATTCTAAGGATAGAGATTCCACAGACTCTCTGTGCAATCTTTTCCCATGATTTACCAGTCTAATTGTGAACCAGCTTTTTCTTCCTTTTTTTCCTGCTTGGAATGTTCCTTGCTTAAACATTTGACTGTGTCTTCAGTGCTTTGTTGTGCATCCAAAATGAAGTGACAAACTAGAATCTAATTGGAAATATTATTAGTCTGCACATTTTCTAAACAACTGTTTAATATCTTCCAACCAAATAAATATTAATACARGCCTAGTATTATTCTGCATATTAAAAAGTCATTTAGCGTAAACTTCAGGACATCAGCACTTTTTTAGTGCTATAAGATGCAAAACCRGTTGAATAAAAGTACAGTTCTGTGTTCCRTTCTTTACACTACATTCTTTCATTCTTGCAGTGTGATTTTCAGTAGAATGATCTTTGCTAGTAAAACCTAGTAAATCATACAACTGATAAATTTCTGTTGATCTCAGAGTAGACAAACTGGAAGTTTCTGCTCAATATTTCCCTCCCTTAATGTTTGAATTCGTTTGAGTTTTCTTTGATTTTTTTTTCTCACTATTGAATGTGTATTAAGCAAATACATATATTTGAAATCATTATTCATKAAATTTTCAGAGATTTAAAAGTGATATTGGTCAATAATGTTGCCCAATTTTAGAATGCAGAATATTAGGATAGTAGATATCAAATACAAAAATCTGCTACTGATTAATTCTATAGTATTGGTGAAATTATTTTTCATGTTTATGGAATTTAAAAAGTGATTATAGGAATCTATATTAAATTTGCTCAGCAAAGCTCTGGTAGCAGGGGGCTACAGGGGTTCTCTGAGAATCTGCTGGAAGTTCCCCCAGGTCTGGCTGATTCAGTGCCAGCGCTGACTCGAAGATGGACCCAACGCTGGCTCAGGCTGAGCTAACCAGGKACAGCAGTGACACCTCTGTAATAACATATTTAAGAAGAAATRAAATATTTTGTGGAGATGGCAGAGAAGAGAGGAATGAGAAGGTGTGAGAGGAACAASTCTGCAGACACTGAGGTCAGTGGTGAATGACTACGATGAGGTGCTCCATGCACTGTTGTTGAGATTCTCCACCAAGCCATGAAAGCTCATGGTGATGCAGACATGCATCTGCAGCCCCCCTGCAGTGTGGAGGAATACACTCTGGAGTAGGTGGAGATGCCCAAAGGAGGCTGTGACTCCATGGGAAGCCCATGCTGGAGCAGAGGAGCCCATGCTGGAGCAGGCTCCTGGCAGGACCTGTGGCCCATGGAAAGAGGAGCCCATGCTGGAGCAGGTTTGCTGGCAGGACTTAGGACCTCATGGGGGACCCATATTGGAGCACCCTGTTCATGGAGGACTGTATCCCATGGAAGGAACCCAGCTGGAGCCATTTGTGRGCTGTAGCCTATGAGAAGGACTCAGGTTGGACCGGCTCCTGTGGGAAGGACTGCCTGCTGGAGCAGGTGAAGGTTCCACTCTCTGAGGAGAAAACAGCAGCAGAAGCAACATCATGAATTGACCCTGGCCCCCATTCCCTGTTCTCCTGCTCTGCTGGGCAGGAGGAGCCTGGGAAGGAGGTAGGGCTGTGGGGGGACAGTGTTTGTAGGATTTGTTTTAGTTCTCACAGTCCTGTTCTGACATTGATTCATAGTAAATTCAACTCATTTCCTCAAACCAAGTCTATTTTCCCAAAACAGTAACACATAAACCTTTTGTTGTATCTTCTCTATGGTATCCATCCAGAGGCAAACCATCACAGAATCTATGAAAATGTTYATATAAGTACTTGTCTCTCAACTAGTTATTACTGAATATCAATAAATGTTTAATGATTATGGCATAATTTTAGGTTTTAATGAGGTTCTATTCTAAAAACTGTGTTATTACTTAATACTGTCCAAATTTTGTTATGTATTATGTATGTGAATAAGTACATGTATTTAGAAAAATGGAAGACAAAGACATATTGAGATTTGCTAATTTGTCATTTATACAGAGTATGACAGGGGAATGGAGCCCCACTGAAGAGAACAGTGAAAACAAACCTCCTCCTAATAATAACATATTGGGTCATGTGCTTCGTAGACTGATGGAGATGTTCTATCCTCCAAAACCCAAATCTTCACCTGAATTTCCTTCATTTCCTGTCAAGGGATGTGTTTTGGGAAAAATGTTTAGTGGAAAAACTACCTGTGCAAAGTTTATTGAAAAAGGTAGAGGTTGTTTGTTTGTTTTTCTAAAATTCATTAACATTTTTATTTGCGTTAAAATCCCACTCTTTACAATGAAAATTGTTTGGGCAAATCCTTTCATTAATAATTCTAGAACCTCAGATGCAAATGTATTTTGCYGGGGTTGGTTGCATGTCATTCCTTTATTATATTCCAAAATAAACATTGAAACACCGGAACTTGAAAGTAATACTAATATTGTATTGTAATCTTAATACTTYTTCACTGAGAATTTGAAAATGCTTTTGGTAAACTATTTGGAGATACTTGTTTTAGACAAGACGAGCAAGATAGCTGTGTGATTGTTGGTACATACCGTGAAGAGACAAAAGAGTGGAAACAGCTTACATTAGAAGCCCAAATTAAACAATTAATTTAACTGCTTGTAATAGTTTCTCTGTATGTATACTCAACTCAAATTGTAGCTATCTCATATTTTTGTGTATTAGTTTGCAATATTCAGGTACTATCTATTGGTACTCTGGTTCAGAAGGCCATTGAAGCTTTTCTTAAAAATGAAATGAAAAGTGAACACAGCATGATTTCACAGGAATCAGAGAGTTCTGGAGAACAAAATGAGGTAAGCATATTCCCTAGTTTTGGTCTTGGCTCTAACTGGTAGATGGGAATGAAATATGTAAGAAAAAAATATGTTTCAATTTTTAAACTCTATTTTTAACTTAGAATCTAAGTTTTGAAAGGTAAGACTGGAAGAGTCAGCTTGAGTTTACAGGCTTGTTTTTTCTGTAAGATGTAATTTTCTTTCTAATCCATTTTCTGTCATATTTGATACAAGGCCCAGGAAAACTTACCAAATTCACCACCAAATCTTCTAGAGGAGCTCCCAGAAGAAGCTGCCACAGGTAAAATATTTCTTACTGCAGATTTCCCTGTGTTTCTCAGGCCCTTGGGATACCTCAGCATATTGCATGTCTCACCAGGCATTTTCCCCAGCCTTTCTTTTGTGGAGATACCTGTAAAAGCCCTTCTTGTTGCCCTTCTGCCTAGACCTAAGACAAGGCCTTTTCCCCATGAGGACAGCCAAGTACTGAAACAAATTTCCTGGAGAGGTAGTGTAGTCGCAATCTTTGTAGGTTTTCCTGATCATGTGGGGTAAACAACTGAGAAACCAGGTCTGACCTTATAACTGATGCCACTTTGAGGAGAGGGTTGGACTAGAACTAGGTGACGTCCAGAAATTGTTTCCAACCTTAAACACTCAATGCTCCTATTATTCCAACAATTTTATGTACCTTMTGTGTTGATTTTTTCAAAGAACAATAACAAGCCATGTACTTTTATTCTTTATCTATAATAATGAATTTTATAGTAATAGCACAATCAAACTTTATTTTAGAACCTATTTTAGACAACTGTCCTGTTGAAAAGGATTCATCCCAGGAAGAATTCGAATTGGATAACAGTCAGAATGGCCTATCCAAGGTTAGTAGTCCAATTTTAGTTTCTACTAAGTTAAAATTATTAAATTATTTAAATGGTGGCACCTTTTCAACATTCTAAATTACTGACATCAATAGAAGAATTTTCTGTATTTTCTGAAATTTGAAAAGAGCTTATTGTGAAAATCTGTTCCTCTGTGTGTTTTTTAGAGTTGTACATCTTGTTAAAATYCTAGATTTTCTTGTGAAATCTAACATTTACATAAGATGTGGTATTTTTTTTACATTTCTGTGTTAGCAAAAATGTATTTCTGGTTGCTGCTCCCAAGCAGATAATGCATCCCATGACAAGGTTTCTTTTCTTTATGCTAAAATTACTTAATTTTACAGTGATTTCTTCAGCTTACTGCTCATTGAAAATTACTTCCAAAGCTAAGATATAGAAGAATCCCTGCAAAACTAATGAATTTATGTGCTGCTGGATGAAATCATCAGTGGTAGTGGAAATCAGAATAAGCTGAGAACCAGAATTTAATTTCTTGGCCTTCATATCCTTGCTTTCTCTATCTTGTTTTTTTCAGCATTTTTGGGAGTGTAATCATGGAAATCAGCTGGAGATTTCAACTAAACTAGTCATTTTTTACACTTAAAAGTGTTCTTCTTAATAGACCACCCCTCGGCTATTGAATATTGAGAAATAACCGCCACCACTCCTAAGATAGATAGATAGATAGATAGATAGATAGATMGATAGATAGATAGATAGATAGATATTATATAAAATGTGGAGTCATGCTCTTTTCAACGAATCTTTTCAATTACTGTTACAGACATTCTGAGCATATGTTGCACTCTTCCACAGCTATCTGTACGTGCCCAACTTGGTGCTGCATCACAGAAATGGCTGAAGAATGGAAAAAGTGTTCCTGATGAATTACTAATTGACATCCTATTAGAAGCTATTACGTATGAAATTGTATAGATACTTGGTTTTATCTACTCTTGTTTGACAGAAAATTGTCTCAATTACCCTGAAGCGCAGTTAGCACTTAAGTTCCTACATGAATATCATTTAAGTTGTTTTACTTCTATTAATATACTGTAAGTTATAAAATAGATTTTCCTATTTATTACTTTAGCAAAAAAGTTACTGGAGAAAATTGAAATTATACCTCTGAGCAGTCTCTGCTGAGTGATTTTGAAAACTTTATTTATCAAGACAACAAAAATGGTTTTGTTTCTGTTTTTTTTTTCTTTTTAATTAGACTTGATATTATTATTTTCTGATTTAAAATCCTTTACAGTTCAATAATATCTGTTGTATTCTATATTCATCAGGAAATTTAGTATACTGAATTAAGAATGAATAATGGCTAGAACAAGCTGTTCTTTCAGTTTTATTATTATGCTATCATTTTACTGTGTAATTCTGGTTCTTCTTTTCCTTTTAGCCAAATACCACCAGAGAAGGGGTGGATTGTGGAAGGGTTTCCAATGACAATTAATCAGGCAAAGCTATTTGAAAAATCCTATACAGGGATTGATGTAGAAGCAAAAGATCCAATTTCTGAAAAGCTGTCCCTTGCTATAGATCCCAGAGTCCCTAATGAGAATCCTTCTACCTCACCTGCATTTGATGTTTCTATATTATTGGATATTTCAGACAGTCTGGTACTGGAACGTGCAGCTAATGTGAAGTGTAAGTTTCCAACTACTATTAACAAAGAAAAATGACAAGCAGATATCTGTAAGTTGTAGTTAATGCAAAATGGCATTACTGGACAATTCTTATATATCTCACAATATCACTTTCATTAATTGTGCCTTGAATACTTCCAGGTTATTTCAGATACTTCTGTTTGTTTCAGTCAAAGTCAGATCAGAAGTGTGCAAGTGCATGTGTATACGCTTTTTTGTATTTGTACTCTATTTTGTATTTGAACTCTCACTGCAGCTGAGATAGCACAGTGGGTGGTGTTAGACATCACATAAAACAGCAACCAGAAAAAAGACAAGTTATAACAGATGCAGAATGTACTGCATTACAAATGCATGTCTGTAAACAGTATTTTTCTTCAGGAGACACACTTAGAAAGGGAAAAAGGAAATTATAAACAGAGGGATGTGCCAATATTCATTCTCTGAGAGTGCCAGAATAAATTCCCTATTGATTACTGCCTTTGTCTTGTTTTCAGTTAGCCAGTGAATTATCAGAAATTGAAGTCAATTCTTCAGCCAAGGCAAAGGCATCAATGGCTTTTTGAGAGCTGTTTCACTTCCAGACCAAACATTTTAAGAGCTTGGAGAAACAGAAGTTTTTTTAATGAGTATGTTGTGTACTATCTAAATTATGAGGAGATTCTTCTTTGTCGTTTTCATTGCAGTGCATGGATGGCAAATAGCTTCAGTTAAAGCACCATTTGCATTTAGCTCTTATGTATAGGTAGAAGTGAGGTTAGGACAAAATCTTCAGAGCTTTTGTTAAAAAACTGGTGAAGATAAATGTATAGACACTTGAATCTTGCTAATTTTAAGACATTGTGTCACCAAAACAATTGGAACATGTAGTTATATTTAATATAATCTCAGAAATACAAATAGAATTTATTCATAAGATGCAAATGTGATGAAAGAGTCAAAAGAACAATTAAAAAATCAATATTCTTTTAAAATGGCATATTAGTAATGAATTAAAGGCTTTTTAAAATTTAAAGAGATAATACCTTGTCTTTCATTAAGTGGAATGTTTGCTCATTGTGAGAAGTAGATACTTCAGGCGGAATTGGGAAAATACTTTTTAACTGGTAGAGTAGTTAAGCCTGAAATAGTCTGCCCACAGAAATGCTCCATCTCTTCTGGATATTTTTATGGCTGAAAAGCTTCTATAAGGAAATGTTAGTGCTATAATTGGCTATGCACTTAAACAGAGTAAGAGGCAGGACAGTGTCTTAGGTCCTTTACAGGTTAATTTTATATTTCTGTGATGTTCTCTGACTTCTGCTTTCTTTTAGGAAGTCTGGTACCCAACTTTTAAGTGAAAAAGTGTAAGATCAAGGAACACTGAATTTGTTCCTGTAATGATTATCTTAGTTTGGGTGAATAACTGTCTGAATAATTTCCTTTTTCAATATATGCTTATGTATGTGGCTTTCCGCACAGTAAATAAAAGAAAGGCATCTCAGGCTGAACAGAGCAGCAATGAAAATTCAGATGCTGAAATTGTAGAAGAGAAGATTGACTTGGCCAGGGAGCAGGTGCTACATAGGTAAGTTATATGAAGTACAAAAAAACTGCTTCAGCCAGATGGTAAGGCATGTAACTACTGGTCTGAATCCCATATGTGATCCAGGACAATACTGACATGCTTAATGGTAAGAATTTACTTAGACCTTTCTATAATGTGGAGCCTAAGGCTATTTTCATTTTCTGCACAATATAAACCCTCCTGGAAAATAAGAATTCTTGTGTTTTGACTTCCCAAGTTATTTAATTTTCAGGTAAATACTGCATGAATTATGCGTGTATATTCCATATATATATATGTGAATCTATATGTGTACTTATATCTGAGATCTGTCACACGTGACTGCCCTTGAGTGAAATACACTTAATTTCAAGTCGAGATTTTGTAAAATGTTACTTTCCACTTCTACGTTTGCAAAAAACACTCAGTTTTCTAATTCTAATTGAATCACTAGATGTTTAACTTTACACAAAGAGCAAAAGCAAGAACAATTATTTCTTCTGAATATTTGATACTTTTAACTGTTTCAGACAATTATATTACCTATTACTATTGGTTTAATTGTGATATTAGAAATTAAATATAGCTTGTGACATGAAAGAGTAAGAAATACATTATTGGTTATCAATAGAATTTTGAAAATTTTCTTATATTTAAAATGAAGGGGTTGATGTCAGTGGAGTTGTACTAGTGTTAAATTAGATTATCTGCTTCTTCTTTTATTCATCGATTTTAGAAAATATTTGATTTTCCATTAGCTATGTTTCAATTTCATACATTGATATGATTTCTGTAGAATTTCAGGCTTCCTAAAGACATGGCCAAAATTAGAGAAATGGTTTTCAGTCCATCAAAAGACTCTAGTGAAAGTAAATGCAGAGACAGAAGAAAGTCTTGTATGTGAAAGAGTGATGGAAATTATAATAGAAGAAATTGTGAAAAATCAGAATAGAAGTAAGTTTTCATATTCTTACTTTCTAGAATTCAATAACAAAAGACTGTTTTTAATAATTAACACTAATAATTACTATATAAAATGATGTGCCAACCTACATTTTTGATGCCCCTGAAAAAATCTGAGGATGTGCCAGTTAGTGATAACTGCACCAGAACCCTGAAGTTTTCTGTTGTGCTTTCACCTTTTTGGAGTATATGGACCGATYTCACATAAAGCAATAAATTCAGTCMTTTCTTCCTTGTTTAAAGGCRACATCTTCATCTATGGGATAACATAATTGCATAAGAAAGTCTAATGTGCTGTTACGAACATATGGTCATTTATCAGTAGCAGCATAAAAATATTGATAAGTAAAAGTGCTTTTGACATTTATTTTTGATACATCTTTATTTCGCTTTTCCTCCTTATTACCCAGAAAGAAAGAATAATTTAAAATAATAAAAAAAAAAAAAAAAAAAAAAAGAAGAAAAAAAAGATGAAGCATCCAGAGGGACAAATGCATCAAGTAAACCAGCAATAGTGACCTCTAAATAACCAGAGTTTTTTTCATAACTATTATGAGAAAATCTTTATGTTTCTTTGACCACCTAAAGAAAAAGAAACACCAAACTTGAAAAGCACTTGTAACAGTAAAAGTTTATCCCATTACTCCTGTGCAATGTGTCTAGTTCATGGGCTTGGTATATAATTAATGGCCCTGCTAGAATCAGTAGTAAAATTGCTATAGTTGCAAATGGAGTGAAGATTTCCTACTTAGAATCCGGCTGTTGTATGGAAGTATTTAAGGGCTATTTACTCCCTAAGGAGAAATAATACCTGGGGTCAATTTATAAAGTTTTATTTCATATTTATATTGATAGCTTCCAAGCTGTCATTTCGTGCCTTGGGAAGGCTGACCTGAAACAGAGACAGGACAGAGCTAGAGAATAAAGTAGATACTTATTGAAAGGCCTTTAAGTGACACCTCAGGCAGGACAAAAGCCTGACCAGGGCCACATCCAAAGTGGACTCAGAACAGTCACGGAATGGATGACTCGTCACAAGGTCTCACACTTTTATTAGTTTTGGTCCATTTGCATACTGGGGTTTAATTGTCCAATTACAGCTTCAGGTTGTGAGGCCCAATCCTTCTTGTTTTCTCTCTTTAGTCCATCATTGGTTATTCTTTTGGGCCTAAAAGTTGTACTCATTATCCTTGGTCTTCAGCAGAAACAGGATTTGTTTTATCTACCTACTCTGTGAAGAGAGCTCACTAGCACTTAATATGAGGCTTAGAATACACCCCTAGGCAGCACAGAATCTGAAAGATGTGAAAGCTAAAACCTAAGGCATCACCTTCATTATTAGGTTCATATAAGCAGAATAGAGAATCAGGCTGGTCAAGCATGTCTTCCCTTTAGTGAATCCATGCTGACTACTCCTGATCAGCTTCTTGTTTTCCATGTGGATAGGGATGGTCTCCAGAATGATATGTTTCATCACCTTTCCAGGGATTGAAGTGAAGCTGACTGACTGGTAGTTCCTGTGTCCTCCCTCTTACCTTTTTTGAAGACCAGGGTGACATTTGCTTTCTTCCAGTCGTCAGGAACCTCTCCTGAGCTCCATGACCTTTCAAAGATGATCATGAGCTCCCTGGCTATTATGTCTGCCAGCTACCTCAGGACTTGGGGATGCATCTTGTCAGGGCCCTTGGATTTATGGATGTCAAGTTTGTTTAGGTGTTAACTGATCCAGTCTTCCTTGAGTATTGCTGATTTCATTAGTATATTTTTGATGAACAACACCTAATTAATGAAACAGTGAATCTGTTCCATCATTTTGAACCTGTGAGAGTAGCAGAGATTTCTAATTCTGTTTATTGATACTTAAAATACATTTGGAAATTTACTATTTGTAAATTTGTATCAAGGGTCTGCTGAAGAAATAGCTCCAGAAGAAAAAAAGGTTTTACCAGTTACAGATGAAGAAAAGGTTTTACCAGCCACAGATGAAGAAGAAAAGGTTTTACCAGTTATAGATCAGCCTCCTCCCTCTCCTGAGACACCGCCAGAGGTTGAACCTGGATCAGATGAATGGATTTATGTAGATGAACCACTTCCCCAGGTACGCTAATTGCCTACTGGAAAATCTTAAATATCAAAGTATATATTTCTCTTCATTACCTAGAACTTTTGCATCATTGCATGTTGTTTTTTTCAATATTTTTCAATAAAAGTAATATGCTATTACTTTGTAAATTTACAAAGAACAGTTGCTACTAAAGTACATAAAATAAGGAATCATGCTGTCAAATTTAGATTTTAAAAAAAAATTTTTGCAATTATGATGAAGAACACAGATGCTAAAATAATAATTAGTTTTATTGTTACAAAATACTAACACAAAATTACTAGACCATTTTTCTTTCTCTGACGAGGGTAAGTTGTGGCTCTCATACAAAGAGTAAGAATGGGGAAAATGCGCACTAGTTTTTCTCCTAGTATATTTTTTCCCTAATATTTTCACCCCAAGGACATATTCTAAGAGTCTAGTGATTTGAAATTTAGGAGTTTTCTGAAATGTCTGTATGTCTGCATCTTGTGTTTAGTGGTTCTCAGTGGACTTCCATGATTATGTTTTTTAGTTGGTTTAGTAGCTTTTTTGAAGCCATTTACTTTTTGTTCTCTGTGACATAGCTTGGATAATTATGTTAATTCTCAGTAAATATTTCTGTTTCTACACTTTAAAGCATGATCTTTGCTTGGATCATTTGGTGACCCTAATTTATGGTGACCCTAATTCACATATTGAGAGATACATTGAATAATAATTCTTTAATCAACCTCTGAGGTCATTTAGGATGTGACAAGCATCTCTTAAATGTTCAATTTTCTTAATGTTGCTTCTGTTCTCCAATGCAGTTATAATCTGTTCTAGTTTTGTAAATTTTTTGAGATGAGATGCTGGGACTGCATGGAAATTTAAAGATGCAGATTTTTCCAAGGTGGACAACAATGATTTGAAATTTGTTCTGTAATTGCTTTCCTAGTGTTTACCAGTTTTTCCTGTTAACTGCAATCAGCTCTCATATGCTGGGTTTCCTCTGGCCATGGCCTTTATTTACATTTCATGACAGTCAGTCAGTCAGTCAAACATCACTTCTGCAACACTAGGCAGTCAGCTTACATTTTCTTGAGCTCAAACAGTTATGAATGACCAGATTTTCTTACTTCAGTGCTCATTCAGTATCATCACTTATTTTATGAACATATCCAAAACGGCAGATACTGGAATATTCTGCTGGAATTTCCCATTCCTTCAGAGACCTAACTCTTTTTCCAAAAGAAATTCACAGGCTTAAAGTATATGTTGGTACAGTGTCTGTAATCAGCTATAAACAAACAGAAAAACATTGTGGGGGAAAARATCAATAATAGGATTTCATGAAATAATATTTTTGTGTATTTGCTAATGCTACAAATAAATGAATTACCAAGAAATAAATCAAGTAATTTTGATGTTTTTAAAAAATTCACAGGAAATAATCAATTTTTTAGTACCTTACTGGGAAATGGTAGAAAATACATATATGAATACGATCAAAACTGTACTTAGATGTCTAAGGGATGAACAGTACRCTATAATTCATTACACGGCAGATATTAGGTAAGTAGAAATAGTATCTCATTACATTAATATTAATGTTTTCTATTTTTAATGGGGCATTGTGTAACCCAAAAGTTATTTTTACTGTAATTTACAGAAAAAAATTTCAGGATTATTTGAAACGTCCACATCTTAAGCAGGAGTTTGTATCTCAGTGGCAAAGAGATTTTAATTCAATTGCTAAAGACCTGCAAGATGATGAGGAAACAAAAGCTGAACTACACCAAAGGGTTACTGTAAGTAAATGACAGAAATTACAATGTACACTAGACTATTATTTCCCTGTATACAAGCTTGGCATAACATGAATTATATTATTATTTACTTCTTTCGTCTTCTTTACAGTTATTCTTAAACTATGTCATTTCCTCCTGTGCATAATGTCCTTTAAAATTATTCCTCTGTTGTTTGGCCATAATTGACGGTGTATCTCTTYTGAGATAACTTGGGATTGTGGTAAACGGCTGTTTTCTCACTGCCTGTGCTTGGAAGAAGAAATCAGAGAGTCTTTGAGTTGCAGTTTGGAGATGCTTATTTTAAAATCTTTATCTCTAAATTCAGTTAGGCCAGCTTGGTGTTCACAAGCAGCTGGAAAAGTGAATTCTCTCCGCCCCAGAACAGCACCTAGGTTTTTATAATCTAAATTACGTTAACATTGTTTTTTTCTAAAATCTAATAACTAAAATCCAAGTCACAGAGTGAAATCACACTTTTACCTAATCTTAAAAACTCAACACCCTTTGCAAAAGGAAAAGGAAGAGAAGAACATGAAAATGTGACTTTATCACATTGATCTGCTTTCATATTTTCCTAATAATAAGAATACAGAGAAATCTAAAACTAATATCTAAACACCCAGTGATATAATAAAAAACACACTAATTAAACTCTCCTGTCATCTAAATCTTCAGACAGTTTTGAAAGTCTTCTCCACGGTGTCAGATCAAAGCCAATGCTATCTTTCAAGCAGGCTGTGTGATCCTATTCCCCCTGTCCTGACTGCTGCTCATTCAGGAGACCCAGAGGAATACTCTGGTCTCCCACACATAATTTTCTTGCATCTTGCTTTGGTTTTTAGGTTACACTATGGTATTTTAGTACATTGCGAAATAAATATTTCTCTGCTCTGTTTTTCTTTACATTTTGTGATATTCAGAGATTTTACAAGTTGGATGTTTCAATCACAATCTAAATAATCTTGGCAGTATTTTATTTTTTCTGTAAATTATTTATGATAATTTGTGCTTTCTAAAACTGATTCTTAAAATTTCTTGGGGTGTTTTGATTCAGGTAGATCTTTTCTATTTCATGTCCGGAAAGGTTTTGTGGTTTTTTTTGCAAAAATCCACAACACTAAATGTCCTAACAAGTTCAGAGCCAGATTTAGTATAAGCCAAAAGCAGAGCTATCTTTGAATTCATCAGATTCCATTTCAGAACAGACATGATTTTAGTTGACTGGTATCAGGAATGCTCCCCAAGAAGAAGAAAAGAAATATGGACATTTTTAGCTGAAGGGAACATTTGAGGAATAATGGATTAATTCATCTGAGATGGAAAAAGCATTGGACCTCCTTTTCCATAGAAATATTCCAAGAGAATGGACTAGAGGATTGAAAAATCATCATCCATATTCCTAATTTCTACTGAATGGCACTATAAAAATACTGGAATCATTCAGTGCTATACTTTAGAACGATATAATTAAAATATTTGGCCTTTTGCTCATAACAGAAATCCATGTTTGACATTATCCAGTTCAAATTATCTGAAGAGGAAGTCATATTTCGATATGATGCAGTGAAACTCAGATACTGTGATAAGCCTATGTATTTTGGAGTGAATATATGATTTTGAGAATTGTTATTTTAAATAACCCATTCACTCCTTGAGAATCCCAAAGCTGTGGGTGATTGTGAAGATGATCTTCTTTTATGCTTTTAAATCCATGCTCATTGTATCTCCCTGAATGTATGAATTCTGTCAGCCATCCTTCCTTGCTGTTAGAAAGAGGAAATGAAAAGAGTGACAATCTTCATAATGTTTTTCCTCAAACTCACAGACTCCTCAACACTAGCATCTCAGCTGGACCACTGGAAAGTGCCAGCTGTAATACCTGAAAAACAAATTTCTCCAATATCAACTGGGAAATGTAAAAACCCACCCCAGTTTGTGACGTTTGTAAAATTTCTTAAAGGTCCAAAGCTCAGAGGGCAGCCAAGACTTTAGCCTGATGTTGTGGTTTAACCCCAGCTTGGACTTAAGCCTCATGCAGCCACTAACCCCCCACCAGCAGGATGGGGCAGCAAATTGCACAAGTGAGCAAGCTCGTGGGCTGAGGTAAAGACAATTCAACAGGCAAAGCAGAAGCCGTGCACAGAAGCAAAGCAGAACAAGGAATTCACTCATTACTCGTCATGGGCAGGCAGGTGTTTGGCCATCCCCAGGAAAGCTGTGTTCCATCACCAGTAATGGTGACTTGGGAAGACAAACACAACCTCTCCCAGTGTCCCCTCTGCTTCYTTCTTYTCCCTCTGCTKTATATATTGAGCATGGTGCMATATGGCATTGAATGTCCCTTCAGTCATCTGGGGTCAGCTCTCCTATTTGTGCCCCTTCCCAGCTTCCTGGTACCCACAGCCCCCTCACTGGTGGGTGGGGTGAGGAGCAAAAAAGACCTTGACTCTGTGCAACTGCTGCTTAGCAATAACAAAATCGTCCCTGTTTTATCCGCACTGCTTCCAGCACAAATCCAAACCATAAACCATACTCACCACTCTGAAGAAAATCAACCCTTCCCCAGCCAAAACCAGCACACATCCTAAATATCCAAACACAGAATTACTGTGGATAAAACACACCTCAGTAATACATCTCTATCTGTCTTTCAGCAATTTCTCCAAATTTCCTCTCACTGCATGGCTATCATTGAATATGACCAGTTGCTTGCCGCTATCCCTACTTCTCTTGTTCCAAATAGGAGAGAACTGAGCAAATGCATCAATTTTTAGGTTTTTTTCACCACCTTACTACCAGAAAAGGAGAGAGAAGCTGCCTCACTGTGAAAAGAGGAGCAGTGAGAGAAAAAGAAGATACTCACAAAACATGCTTTTAGCTTCTGCCAGAGGAATATACTCACTGTATCGCTCTGCAGTTTTCTCCACTGCTTACAGTAAATCAAAGCTGTGACTTAAATAATATGAGGACAGAGTAAAATCCTTCTTGTTACATGTTTAAGAAAGAGCTGCATATCAGTTTGTACAAAACATGAGTGTGTTTTTTACTGTGGCATCGCATTGATGGGAAAGTTTTTTTGTGGCAAAGCGTTTGCAGAGGTGGCTTCTGTAACCAGCTCTGTTACATGGCAGCTGTAAGACAGGAGTGAGGAAATGTGAGAAACAGCTCTGTGGTCACCAAGGACAGTGAAAAAGAGGAAGAGGAGGTGCTCCTGGCACCAGAGCAGAGATCTCCTGTGGCCTGTGGAGAAGGCCATGGTGATGCAGGTTGTTCCACCAAAGCCCATGGAGGACCACAGGGAAGCAGATCTCCACCCTGCAGTCCATGTGGTCCACCCAGGCTATATCAGGCAGACATGCTGTGAAGGAGCAGCAGCCTGTGGAGAGCCCAACTAGAACAGGTTCCTGGCAGGAGCTGTGGCCCATGGAGTACACACACTGGAGCAGTACAATCCTAAAGGGCTACACACACAGAAAGRATCCCACACTAGAGTGGTTGTTGAAGAACTGAAGCCTGTGAGAAATGCTTGCATCTGAAAAATCCATGGYGGACTGTATTCTATGGGAGGGAAGCTCACTCTGGAGCAGGAAAAGAGTGTGAGGGAAAGGGGTGGCAGGTAAAAATGTATAATGAGCTCACCATAATTACCCTTTCCCCATTTTCTGTGTGCCATTTAGGAGGCAGAAAAGTCAGGAATGAAGTTAAGCCTGGGCAGAAGAATGGGTGGGGAAAAGGTGTTTTTAGTTTTGTTTTATTTCTCGTTATTCTGCTGTGTTATTAATTGGCATTAAATGTAATTAATTGCCCCAAATCAAGTCTGTTTTGCATATGATGGTGATAGGTGAGTGATCKCCTCCTCATTATCTTGATGCATTAACTTTTCCATCATATTTTCTCCCCGTTTCCTGTGAGAAGGGGTGATAGAGCAATTTGRTGCACAGCTGGCAGCCAGCCAAGGTCAACTCACCACTGCCAGTAGATAAGTCATATGCTTATATTTTTTTCATCCATCAGCATATTCTTATATGCATATTCTACAATGTAAACAGCCATGAATATCTGATTGCCTGCACCTTGGCTACCTTCTAGCCATTATTGATGTGTTAGGTAGCCCAGGGACTTCTCTGTGCATTTGTCCAAGAGAGGACAAGTGGATTTATCTGACATCTTCAGACAGGGGGAGAGAAACAGAATCTGACATAATAGGTTGCAACCAAGACCTGGTTGATTCACCAAAAACCTAAGCTCCTCTCCTTTTCTGCTGTCCCAGAATAGGTCAGGTAGGGTAGAACTGCCTGGAGCCAGAAGCATCTCATCTTGTCCTACCTTGGCACTGTATTTAACAGCACTCTTCTCCTCCCATGGCATCTTACACATAGTGGTCTGTCATAATATTTCCGTGCAGAAACAGCAGTCAGAAACAAATGGGTTGCATAATGTTTTATTCTTAGGAGGTCCTCAGTGCTGTCAGTGAGGTACATAGTCCTATTTTATATAGTCACTAGCTGAAGAGCCTTTAATTAAAAAAACGTTAGAGAAAAGTGGTGTGGAAGCTACTCAAATTTGAAAAAACACTTGAAATATGATACAATTTTCTTAGTATTTTCATATTGCCCATCCCCTGAGAGTACTATTCTTAAGGTGTTAATTAGCAAACCATTCAAGTGGAAAGTTGTTGGTGCAGTTGGGAGCTTAGCTATTCACAGTCTTATATTTGTCTAACTTAGGTAGATCATCTCTGCCTGAGGAAAGCAAGGCAGCCTGTACACTGAACTCATATCTTTTTTTTCTTCTCTCTGGCACATGTGTAAAGAAACYTTCTGTCAGGCCTCAGTGGACATGTAACCTGACCATGTGTTGATATTTATAACAATAAAGGAAAAGCCCCAGACAGAAAGTTTCCCTATACACAGGCTAAAAAAACCCACCAAAACAAA
>CADDXX010000064.1:2189678-2380164 GCA_902810485.1 Alauda arvensis | reverse complement strand
GTAAGTTTTCTTTCATAATTAATTACCATATTTGATTTTGTGCTTTAGGACCTAAGAGATCTTCTTTGGGATATCTGTGACAGCAGAAGGGAAGAAGCAGAACAGGAACGTATTGGTATCATGAATGAAGAGTGGTTACCAGATCGTAGGGGTATTGCAATGAACCATTTCTTTACACTTATGCAGGTATGGACTGCTACTGTAAGCCTGGTTAGGTCCAAATATGTGAAGGATTAAAAATTAGTTAAGCAAATGTTAATGCATTTTCTGAATTTGTAGACAAAGTTAAGAGACACAAAGTAGATGGCAGTCCATACATTTAACTTTGGAATAGAGGAAAGATTAAGAAAAATACCATTCTTGTTGTTCAACCCCCCAGAACTTTCAATCTCTGTTATATATTGCTACTTTCTACAATTTTCTAATTCCAATGGATGATCTTGAGTTTTGTGACAGAAATGTTACAGCTCTTTATCCTTCTGTGATCATGTTGATATCTTTTAATTTATGAATTACATGAGTCACAGCTTGATGTCATAGTATTTCTCATATCTCAAATTTATTTCAGTTGTAATTTCACTGATGCAGGTTGAAATTTTATCTGCTGACCAACAAAAAAAATCACAAAAATCAAGTTAGGTTTTGAGATTGAGATGTCATTCGCTGCTGTCGTTCAAATACGACCCAGCTTTCAGATATGTAACTTTAAAGTTTTCAAGAGTCCATTCAGTCCTGCAGTAAAGTAAGATTTCTCTGTTACTGCTGTTCTAGGTGCATAAATTTWGTTTAAAACTGGATTGAAGTATTCTAGACTAGACTAGGCTAGACAGTCTTTTCTGCAAACCGAAGTGACCATTCTGTGAAAGTTTTRGCAAATTTAAAGAAGACAATGAAAACAGTGTTTTAAACACATGCCTTGTGATGCTGATTTAGCTGCAAAAGCCAGGCCTAAGTAGTTTAGGTTGGGCTTTCAGCCCCTTAATTCTCTGTGCTATTTTTATATGTTTAATAAAAAAGGCATCTCTTATCTCATATAAGTATYGTCATAATTCAAGAAAAGTTTGTGAAATAGTCAGTGCTATGGTAAGGAAATTGAGAACTTTGTTTTCAGAATCTACGTAGTACCCTAAATAAAGACTTTGGGGCACTGACTAAAGAGAGGTCAAAGTATCAAAAACCTTCTGACTATATGAACCTCATTGGTCCTGTAACTAGGGTATTTATAGTCCTGAATATTTTAAAAATCCATCTTGAATTATATGCTTAAGAGAGACAATGTTTTATTACAGAGCTTAAATATTTTATTATACCCCTTTTATATTCAGTTATATCTTTGCAATCCTAGTTCTAACAGAATTTTATGGGCATGTATGGTGGAATTCAGAGGAGATTCAGTACAAATTTAATTTCATCTGTCTTCTGTGGATATGCACAATAACTTTAAAATTACTAACATGTATAAATCATATATAAGCTTTTGTTTTCATAAAGGAAAAATTTAATAGAAAACATTACTACTTGCTTTACTTAGAACATATTCCCCCAAATAAATAAATTAATAATCCTAAAACTACAGGACTAAAAATATAATAATTAAAATGTTATKTAATTACTGTTCTTTGTAGAAACAGCCAAAAATAGGCTTCTTAGGTACTGAGTTCTCCATTTTGTGGGTTTTTCTGTTGGAAGTTACATATATTCCCCAGGTGGCTCTGTAACTGTGTAAACACATTTGTATAAATGCCGTTTATCAGATTTGATTCCTTCTTTCTATGTACACAGTTATACTAGAAGATATTTTCTCCTTAAATTATGGATAAGTGCTGGTTTACACCACAAAGGTTTTATCCTTTGTTTTGTGAATGTGGTTTTGTGCATTTTCCCATGAATATTTAGTACTGTTTTGTCAGTTAGAAGCTACCACCATACTGTATCAATAAATCAAAACATGACAGGTGTGAAAAGTTTCTTGAATCTGACTTGATTTCTTCTAAGATGATTCACACAAAAAGATCTTCACAGCACTTAAGTGTTCAAAGTCTTTTGATTACTTAGGTCCAGAAAAACGGTATGACTTTTAAAATTTTCTCCATCACATAACCCTTTTTATTTTATGCTTTTAAGACTTATTTCTTTTGAACAAGAAGATCCATGTAATTTATCAGCACTACTTGCTACTAGGAAATATATTATATGTATAATTATATATTATAATTGTATATTATACATATAATATATTATATGTATAATATATTAAATGTATAACAGCAAAATATATTGTAATTCAATTTAATGCACTGAACATTATTTATTGTAAATAGCTTTATCTATATTAACAACTAAGATTCTTACTACTGCCTAGAAAAGACAGTGTAAATCCATTATAGATGCATTATAGACGTATGCATTCAGTATACTATAAATTTTAAAACAAATATGACTGTTTTGTGTTCTCCCTCAAACTCTTTAGATTTAGAATTGCTTCTGCTAACATGTGATAGCAAAATTTGTTCTGTGGTATGTTGAATTGCAGTCTCTTTGTCCTTTCTTCCTGAGGTTGAACTCGATCGTTTCCAAGATACAAARAGACTTCTTCATGACTATTATAGGGCAATGGAAGGAAAAAACCCAACAGAAGACACTCAAGATTTTACTAGAATCCCATTGCTAGATATTATTAATGGAGAGGAGAAGGAAGATCAAGACAAATCAAGAAGGTAGAAATGCAGTATAAAATTATACAACTGTGGACAAATAGAATGCACTGATGAACCCTTGGAGAATATGGAATTATATGTGTGTGTATATTTCAAAGGATGGAGAAGTAAGAATTTTTTAACTAGGGATTATAGTCAAATGATGAATCTTAAATAATTTCAGAGGTTACATTTACCCCTCTTTTTTTTTCTTATTTACCTATATCATATTCACCAATGCAAAAAATTGCCTCRGGAGGAAATCTATTATTACAGAAATGTTTCCTTCTTTCCTTTATGTTGCTGATAGTTTTCAGCACAGTCCTCATATATGTCAGGTAAAATATTGTTGTGAAACATTAGTAGGTTTAAARTCTGTGCCAATGAATAAAATTAAATGTTATAAATTTTATGTAAATGTAAATATAATTAAATGTTATCTGGTAACGGGTGTAAATCAAAGCAACCTACAGAGAGCACCAAACTGAATGCCATAATAAAAGATGAGGGATACCACCTGATACTTTCACAATATAGAAGAATATATAGAAAATGCCATCAGTAGAAACACCAGGATTTTTTTACTTAATCAGAGTTAATTTTAAAATTATCTGARTAATGAAACTGTGTCTAACCCATGTGGAATTCATAACTAGATCACACAGTCATTTGAGGTAGTTTATCCACCTTTATTGTTTTTTAGCTGTTACACATAAACTGGAGAGTTTTCTTCCCATACACACACTTCATCACTTTTGGTCATACAGAAAGTTCCTCTTTTTTTTTTTTTTTTTCGCTATTGGAAAATTTGAAGATAGTATTTTCATTCTTTCAGCATATTCTCCAATGTAGATATTAACACTTTTTATAAAGTGGTATGTAAATTATTCCTTATATCTTATTTTTGAGGATTCCTCTAGTTTCTCGGAAACYGCCTTCACCAAGTAATACCAAGTCAGAAAACAGTGGAACTCAGAAGAAGAGACTTAAAGATAAGAATTCTAAAAATGGAGAGAYGCCTTGTAGGAATGATGAAAGTCTTATTATTGATATATGGCAGACAGCAGTAACAGCAGTATCAGATATGGTATGGAATGTTTTGTTTACTTAAAGATTTCTGGATTATATAGTCAAAGCCTCCCACTCAGTAGGCAGCCTAAACACATCATCTTTGCACTGTGTATCTCAGTTCCATATGTCTTGCTCCACCACTGATATTTCCATTGAAAATGTTTGTAGTTCTATGAAGAAAATGTTGGAGTCTGTGTTTTCAGCATCTCCATATTTGTAACTGAGCCTTTCTTTCCATTACTGAGACATATTTCAAATGYTGCCTCTATATATCTTCTTCCATGACAAACTCTTATCCCTCAGTAGAAGTGTGAGAAGATGGACAAGTTTAATCCTGTGATGCAGTGTTTTCTCAAACCTTGCACATGTTCCGACCCTATGGTTACATTCTTTTTTGTATATAGCTAAAAGTAAATTAGGTGTGCTTTTCAAATGGTTGGTTGCTAGGTTAGATTTTTGTTTTCTCTTTGATCATTTAAAATAAATTAATTTYTTCCTCTTTACCATGTAACTCTAGGCTTACTTTGTGTACTGTTGATTCTTGCTTTTCTAACAATTTCCTCAAGCATAGACAACGACTGCAAGAATTAAAATCAGTATGTCTCTGTCTTGCATTTTTGTTGCAGAATTTTATTTTTTATAAATAATYAGAATTTAATCAATTGGTCAAAATATCTCTCTATTTTTTAATGTGTCTACTTTTCATTAAGTATTCCCAGCAATTATAGGCTATTTTAAAAAGTAGTTGCACAGAGCTGATACTATGTACTGTATTATGTGTGGCTGTGGTGTCAAGGTAACAGCTGAAATAGAGTTTAGAGAAATGGAAGAAGAAACAGAACAACAGCTAAAACAGAAATCTTCGAAAGCTGCACAGAAACAACCAGGCAAAGCGGCTGGGAAAGATAGCAAAGGTGCCAAAAAGGCATCTTCCAATTCATCTATTAAAAAAAAAGGTATTTAAAATGCAAGCTTTGTTTTAGCAGTGCTTGAACTTACTGAAATGTAAATATATTAWTAATTCAGAACCAATACATTTAATTTCTATTTAATTTCTCTTTTAAAATGTCTAATGCRACATCAGTAAGAAAAGCTGGTAGTGATAAAGGACAGGAAAGGCTTTTGAATGGCAATTGTATTTATTTTAAAATGTAGTCATTCTATGTAGAAACAAATACTCTAAATGGAAAGTAAAATTATTTTTTCTTCATGTCCTGTGTTGGAATGAAACATTTAAAGCTAGTTTATCAAGTTAAATAAAATTCTATTAAATTCTGCCTACTTGACAACTGAAGTCCTAAAAAAGAGCAGATTTCTATTGAGGTAGGTCTTGCACATAGGCCTGGCAAGAAMCTGTCCCACCAAGTGAAAACACAAAATTTATTTGCAAGAGAGAAAAACAGGCAGTGTACTGGAAGAGACTGTGGCATACCAGGCTGTTAATACATTTTCTCACAACTGTTTCCTCCTGTAGGTAGTAGTTTATGTAATGTTTTTTGTCTGCAGTATGTCATAATTCCATGAGGAAGTGAGACCTGTAACCTAAATTTTGTTGAGACATTCTACGTAGCAAGAGAGAGGTTCAAGACTTGTGGGTGTAGGGTAGCCTGAAATTAAGGTACTCCATTTCCAAATGAGCAAGCTGTATTTGCAGAGTTACTGTGCATAACACAGTTGACATTTTTTCTTTGACAGAAATTTCATTTGCACTCTGCTCAGTTCTCTCTGTCTCTGGTTATTTCTGCCCATACAGAGCAAACAAAAGCATAGCATTGCAAATACTYAGCCAGTTATGAGCCCCAGAGAGCCTTAGGTTTAGTTTAGCATTTCAATTCAGGCAAGAGAGTAGCACTTTTTCAGACTTCTAGAAAAATTTTATGATAAAACTCAGCACCTGTTGCATGCTAAGTGGCTAGTTTGGAGTTTGTGGTTTGCTTCTTGGAACAAAAATTTTTGTTCAGACCCTGGTACAAGGTTATCTGAAATCACAAAACCAGAACTGCAGCTAGAAACTGTGCATTCTTCCTAGTAGAAGATGAAGTGTGAACTGATGGACTTGTCACTGAAGTATTGACTTTGATTTAATTTCAAATACAGTGTCACTGTAGTAATGTAGTAACATGAGACCTGCATAGGACAGAACTATGGGCTGGTAACAGATACAACTTAACACCCATAGTTTTATCACTTCTAAAACTGGCTGTTTTATGTTGACCTTATGTATTATGCAGATATCATTATTTATTTTCTGTAATATCTCCATCTGCTCTTCTTCTAGGATAAAGCAATTGCAAAGATTTTAATATTGTTGAGTAACAGTCAAAGTCACGTGGCTACAGAATTCCTTGCAATCTCTAAAAACATGATAAAATACCTTTACAAAGTCTGTTCATAGATAAGTAAAGGTGGAAATGCAGGTTTGCAAGGGCATGAAATAACTGATCTCTTTTGTTTTGTTAATTTTAATAGCATAGTTCTTTTCACTGTTTCGATGGTAACTRCTACCATAACGTTTTTACTATAGTTTGTTAAACTTGAACTTATTCCAGAAGAAACAAGTATTATTCAAAAGACATTTATTTGTGTTCTGGTTGTGATAAATTGGTGGGTACTAGGGTCAAACATGATGTTCAGACCATCTAGGATCAAACAAGAGGCACACTTATTCAGTCATGATTTTCCATTCAGAAATACATTTTAGGATGTTACTTAACCAAATTTAATACAGTTGTATGTGCTGGGGTATTTTTATGCAGTGTAACTATAGCATGACTTGCAGATGTAAATCACATTTGGTAGTTGAGTATCCACCTTTGCATTCTCATAAATGGTCACATCAAGTAAGGTGAAAAATGTAATTTTTCATGATACACTCATTTACAAGCTAAGTCCAAAGACTGAGAGGTTTGTTTTCCTGCAGGAGCAAAAGCCACTCCAGCTCCYGTAGACCCAGAAGAATTAAGGAAACAAGAACTGGCACTTAAAATAAAGCAAGAATATTTCAGTGCATTGAAACATGAGGGTATGTTACAATTTGGTTACTTATATTGGTAGGTGATTATTATTCCTGATTTGATTAGTGTGCTAGTCAATACTGAGCAGAGACAGCAGGCAAAATGGATGGATAAGAAAGAAAGAGAAGGAGAGACGGTAGTGTCTGGAAAATTTGGGAAATATTTTTAGTGTGATAATCTTTAGTCATTCTGGTAAATATACTGAAGGTTGTAATATGATTTTCATTCCTTTTGTCTTCTATTTCATTTCATCTAATTTAGTTTGTCATGACTAAGCAACTATTCATCCTGAGAGAAATGGTTTTGCATAAGTCGTTACACCCACTTCAATATTCAATTGTCTTGGATTAGGTATTTGAAATGTTTTGTTCTGGGAAAGAATTTGTTAGTGGTTGCATATTTCATTGATCTTTTTCTCTGATTCCCTCCTGTTCAAGCAACAGGTCACAGTTTTTGTTTGTTCTTCCAAACTGCTTTATGGACAGACTCTTCCAAAACCTACATATTGTTCAATCATTCTGTTTCTTTGTCTGTCTTACCAAGTAATTTTCAAACAAAATGGTTCATTTCAGCCAAAAGTAGATGCCTGAAGAAAGGCAGTCCCAAATTCAAAATGGTTTGAGGATTTATTTTAGGATAGATTTAGGCTAGAAGAAAGACTGCTTTGTCATTAAAGAGAAGATAGAATCCAGCTTGTATTGATTCTATTTGGCAACAGTAGGCAAGCCCGTCATCATATGGTGGGCTAACTTTTGCATAGTATTTTAATATGAAAGATAAAGGACAAACAGCAGTTACTGAACTAACCACAAACTCATATGGCTTTAGATCCAGTTAGACCAAATGCTTGTACACCAACAACTTCCAACATGGTTTAATACAAAAGCAGTTCAAGAAAAACTGTTCTAAGATTTTGAGGTAATGAGAAGAATTTTAATAACTTTGAAGATCCTAATTGAATGAAGATGAATTTTAGTGAGTCATTAACATGGGATTTTTGGTTTTTTTCACATTGCTTCATTATTATCCTGAATTTTGGAAAAAAAGCCAAGAACTTAATATGAACATGTTGAGCTCTATTTCCTATTTGCACAGGTACATAGTTGGTATTTGAGAATCCTAGTTTAGCTTGCAGCTTTGTTATCCAGTTACCTTTTGGTAACTTGTGGTTTTTATTATACAGATACATAGAGTCTAGCAAAGGCAGTAGTTGTGTATAGTTCCTAATTTTTTAACATTGATTTCATACTTAATTTCTCTGTTGCATCAATGTACCTTGCCTTTTATTCTGTTAGTTATAAGAGAGCAGCTTTATCAGTCATCTGTGCAGTACCTACCTCTGAAAATACAGGGAGACAAAAATTGTCTTGCACTTACCTTTGTAACTGTACTGGTTTGAAAGCAAAACCAGTGAGAGACTCTAAGTCAGAAATACAATCTAATAGGAAAATGATAAAACAAATATAATAGTAAAAGGAACAAACAAAAAGACCCTTGGCAGAATCAGAATACAACCGGACACCCTGTTTGTCAGGGTGGTGGTGGCAGTCCAAAGGAAGCAGTCTTGTTGGAGCAGTGATCCTGTAGAAAGATCTGGCAATTTCAGTCCTCTGGGAATTCAGTCGGGGCTTTGCTATCCCAAACTCCAGTTTATATCCAGGTGGGAATGCTTGGCTCCTCCCCCCTGGGCAGAGCATCTCACAATGGGCTGATATCATTCTATGAGTCATACAATGGGTCCTTGATTGCCCATTAAGCAGAGATAGCTCCCAAGGGGAATTACCTGTGAGTCACTGGCCAGGGCATTGATGGGCYATTARCAGMAGATAGTCCKGAGRGAGGGGRCAGGGAAAACACTGCCCCACCTGGTTCCAACAGCCCATGAAGATGGTAATARAATACATACTTTGGGCACATCTTACATTGTAACCTAGGACAGCAACATACTGATAGCAGCTGCACAAAGAACATGTAGATAAACCACAATTACAGCAGTCTTAACTGTACTACAGAAAGGTSACTATCCAGGCAGCAAGTATCCTCTAAGGTAATTTTAGCTAAAACTACTTAAATATGCTGAACTTGGGGTGCTAAGACCGAGAAAATTCCTCATATTTTGTAAATATTATTCATTATGACTTTACCATTTAAACAGAGGCAGCCACAAAATCTCGGCTACAACTTGTAAAAGAAAAAGCTTTATCCTTTCTTGAGGATCTAAAATTTAGAGCAGAAGAAGCTTATAAAGATATGGAAAAGTGGCTTGGATCCACCTTCTTGGAAGAAATAGCAAGGTAACACCTATCAATTTTAAACAGGATTTTTTCCCCTTGTTTTAATCTAGACTATGGTAGTAAATATAGTTGTTTCTAGAGACACAAGTAATTTGGAAAAAATGTAGAAAATAGTAATTTCATTTAGTTTTATCTTAGAAACCTGAATGCTGATAACTCATTTCATGGCTGATTAAGAGGTTCTGCTTGTAGCTATGTAGGTGATTATCATGCTATGCTATTTTTCTAGACTACAGGTTTAGCATATTAATGAGCAGACAAACGGTTATTCCATTCAGTAGAAAGCTTTGTATCATTTCAGTAGSTTCTGTCACTTTGGAGGGTGGATTATTTTCTTTCCTGTTTTTTACACACACTGGAGAATTCCAGCTATTGTTCTTAAAACCACATTTTTCAAAATTATTTCAAGGACCATTAAAAAATACTGCTCCTTCACAATTTTTCTGTCGTAGTTAATGTACTTGGGGTCACTATAGCATATTAGATTACTTGGCGTAGAATGACCAATGTCTGTATCATTAAAGGGCTTTTCCTCTCTAAAGGAAAGAAGTGACTTTGCAGTTTTGCAAGGTRTTTCTGGGCTCTACTAACTTTTGAATCCTAGCTGAGACAGTGCTGCTTGATCCATGTCAGGGCATGACCAAGAAGAGAGGCATAAATRGAGGATGTGAAGGCTTTAACAAGCAATAGCTCAAACAGGCAWAGCCTCTTTGTTCCAGCCAGTTTTATTTCCTCTCCTGACATGTGCTAACAAAGACACAGTATTTACAGCATATCATATCCTTTGACCTGACACTCCAAGCCAAATATGTGTACTACATTATAGACAGCTRATGTCTTTCCCTGTATAAATTGTACTCATTGCACTTGAAGCAGATCATATRCCTCTCCAGTATGCTAGCATAGAAAGTGCTTTCATGTTTTTCCATCAGGCCTGTTCTGTGTCTTAGATCTGATTTCATATAAATTTCTGACTACAGTCAAAAGATTTCTTGCAGCCACAGGAGGGGTAGACTTCATAATGATTTCGGTAGTTACAGACTTCACACAGAGGATTCAAAATTATTACTTTAGGAAAGCTTAAAAGCAAAAGCACGTAAAAATTTAAAGCTATGTTGTTAACATTGTGTATTATACTCACGAGGTTCTGCATTTATGCTTTCAGTGTTGARAAACTGGTAGAGGTTGCACGACATCATATTGAGAGTTCTAGCAAAATCCAATACGAAATGACTTTAGAAGGAACAGACTTCTTCATCAATGGTGATGTAAAAATGGTTCCTGACCCTGTTCCTGACCCTGTTCCTCCACCAGAATTTCAACGCATAGAAACCTCTGGAGGTAGTACTCTAAGTATTTCRCAACTTACTACACTTCATAAGCAGTTTCTACAGCTGGCACCTAAAGGTAAAAAAATTTTCTTTTTAACTCCTGAAGGGCTGTTGGTCACCTACTTAAAATCTAGAGTAATTGGGAGCTTAGTTAGTTATCTATATTGTCAAAGATAAAATTAGTTATCTATGTTTTTAAAGATTGTACTACAGTTAAAGATCCTGCTACATAGAAAAACAAAATCATAGTGGGGGATATTGAAAATGTGAAATAACAGACCACTTAAAAGCTATTAATTGCTTTCCTATTTTTATTGTCAAGACYTCATGTTTAGTATTTGTCTAACAGGTGTCTCTGTAACAGGTTTTCAGTACTGTGTATGTTAYGTTTACTTTGCTTAAATATGCAAGTTTTTAAATTACTTACTAATTGAGAGCTCAGTGAACTCAGGCCATATTATTTTGAAACACAATTTTTAAATTATCAGTATTTTCATGGAACTATAATATAGGGTCTACTATAAATATTAATATATTCTTCAAGTCATTGTGGGCCTATTGTTTGGGTGATTTGCAAGCATTAGCTTAGATATGTAATTTTTTTTACCTTTACACATGCATTTATTTTATGTCTACCCTCTAATTATGGGAACTTAAGGCTTAGGATGCCTAAAAATACTTGAAATAGTTCCTGAGACTGTTACAATATAATTTAGGTAAGGCAGTTTTAACCTGAGATGGAAAGCAGTTACACTTGTATTTGCAGAGTGTTTCATTACCAGTGTTCCATATTATAATTATAATTTTAGTATTATTGTCACTAAGATTGTGAAATATGATGTGTAAACAAATGCTTAAAATTCAAGMTCTAACTCTTCCAGTGTAATAAGGCCACAAAGGCAAAATGAAGTTGGGTTTAATTCTCTATGGGGAAATTCTTTTCATGTATACTTACAGAGCAATTCAAATTTCCTTTTAGAAAGATACTTACAGTTTTCCCTTAGAGAGATGCATATAATCTTATCTCTGGTGTGCAAGTGTAGATGTGTGCCTAAGCATTTCAAAATCTTCTGTAGAGACCTGTTCTGCAGATAATATTGCATTCATAATGCCACATGAAACTAAAAATCTGTGTTTGTAATCATTTATAGTGCCATAGGAGTGAAACACAGATACCAGCTTGATTGATACTTCCACTTAAAAGGCTTGTTTTGATTTTAGATCATTCATGATTAAAATACTTAAAACTGAAAGATTTTTCCATTGCAAAYGTTACTATTCTTGACATACTTAGGACAGAACAACCATTTTCTTTGTAAATTAGTAATAATTAGCWAGAAAATAACCGAAGTCTTTATCATTCTACAATATTTCCCTTTTGATACTATTCTATTCACTCAAATGACCCAACATGACTTGCGTTACTATCTGAAAAAGGAAATTTCTTGCCTTAGCAGTCATGAGACAGTAAAAGAATGCTTTTGCTTGTTCTCTGAGACAATGGGAAACAATTATAGTTTAAAATAAGGTCCCATACCCCATGTATTTATCTTCTGTTTGGTGACTATTACGTTAAAATACTTAGCTTTTTTTGGATAGCTGAATTAGGATGGAAAGCACAARCTGTGCAAGTCATCTTTAAAATACTTCCTCCCAATCTCTTACACATTTTAAGACAGCATAAATCACATCCTAGGTTTCCTAAGGCAACAACTTCACTATAGACTGCTTTCTTTCCTAAAACATGAAGAAAATTTTTCATAGTCTGCTTCCCCTTATTCAATAGAATAGTCAACAGAAAACACACATTTTTAGTTAGTAGTTAGTCTCTCACTGAACAAAAGAGGGAAAAACACTAAAGCTCCCAGCACAGCAGCAGTGAAATTGTTGAACAGCATGTCCAAAGGAGAAACCAAAAGGTAACAAACTAACCCCTACTTTGGAGAACCTGCAAACAGATCTAGATTTGCTGCCAAACATCTTATTTTTTCTTTTTCTTATCCACCCCAGCATATCTCTCAGCATTCATAGTGGAAATAGACAAAAAAATGCACATGAGACATAGGCTATTGGACAAGTCTAAATAGAATAAATCTACCAATCTCCTTGTAGTAGAATAGAAGTAGTGGTGAAAAATAAATTTCCTGAAGTTGTTCTGAAAATTGGAATTTAGGCTTTTCTAAAGTGTCATGGAGATTACATGAAGCATATTTTTATTTAGAAATGCAAGCAAACAAAGAGTAACAAAGGARGTGTGATTATATTAGAAGAAATTGTAGATATGTAAATGTAAATAGATTAATCACAAGATATTTGGTAAATGTCAAAAGGAAGTATTTTCAAGRTATATTTAAGAAATTGCCAAAATTAAAGCTAAAAGTGGGAGTGCCAGTATACTTTAAAAATGTTTGATATTCATGGAAGAATTCTTATGAAACAGTTTTGTGTTTCCTAGGAATCTAAAGTGTTAAAGAACTGCCGATTCTTCACAGACAACTTTGTGCTGTCCTGCACACTTGGCTCTCCATGGAAGCATACTGTATCCATTCTAAGCACCAACGGACAAAAAAACAGCCTGTCCTGGACCTTTCTACCTACTGACAGTCTTTCACTTGAGAAAGAAATTTATTTTTTGTTTTATTATTATCCCAAGTGCTATTGTCCAAAGTCAACATGAGTCTGCACTCATTAATTTCACTCACTCTTTGATCAAGTTTTTAACAGTGCTCTAACGCATTATCTTGGGAGTGCTTTTTCATAGGAAGAGCTGTGACAAGTCTTAAATGGAGCTAATAACATTCACCTTTTTTATTTTCTCTCTTACAGTCTTTTTGAATGCATGCTTTTCTTATCAACAAAATTACWAAATTATCTATTAGATCTAATCCCCTAATCCCCTTTGATTCCCTTCAGCACTATGATCTTCTATAACCACATCCCTCATCATTTCACTTAGCACATAAACRGAATGTCTCCATTTTCTTCTAAAGCTGTTTCAGAAAATGCAGTTTGGGTGTGGTTTTGCATTACCAAGCAGATCAAAGCAGATTCTATCCCAGTTTTGTTCTCCATCTTATGACTGAATCACACAAGAGCATTTAAATTCTTTYCTTTTTTTTTTCACAGACATGATCCTTCTGAACCATCCCATTTTAATTACAGAAATGATTCTACAATTGGATAGGATAGACACCAGTCAGATTTTTAAAAATTCTATATTCAGTAACAAAAAAAAAAGTTTAAAATATTTATTTATAAAACTATTGAAGAGTCTGCTAACTTGTAAACATAAGGGACAACCAATGGCCATATTGCATTGCTGTTTGTTTTCAGATTGTGAACTTGTGAATTGAATTTTACTGTGTTAAGTAGATTTGGAGCAGACAATTGTATTAAAGTCTATGTCTAGTTCAGCTGAAATGTTACCTTTTCAACTGATTATTTTAATGAGTCAGAATTATATAATGATCCTAGATAATGTCTACAGATTATGCTTTCTTTCCCCAAGCACTTTTGTAGAAACAATTGAAGAATAGTAASTGTCTGACTTTCATGCAAATATTTATGTCCATATGAGAGCATAGGAATAGTTTCATCATCTCTAACTTACATCTTTTAAAGACTATTTATCTTCAATGTGGTGCTTTAAAATTTGAAAATATGAAAGTTTAAGTCTTCTGGACAGAGGAAGTGTCTAGGTGAAAACTTAGTAATTCTACCAATATTTTAATTTACTCTTCCTGTTATATCTCTTACTAAGTCATGTATGTTATTTAATTTCAGAAATTTGTGGAACATATTTAACATGTTTGTGTATGTTTCTGTGCATTTGAATATATATATATATATATATATATATATATATATATAAAACTTTAAGATTTCAGTCAGCATGACAGAAGACCTCATCCCTCACTACATCTGTGCAGCAACAAAAATACCTTAATTATCAATGCCTCTAAGTTTAAAATCCCAGTTCTTGCTATTTAATGAAGATTGGATAGCAGCACCAGTAATAATTAGTGAATAAATTATGCAAATRTTTACAGTGAAATTGACCTGTAGGGAGTGATGGGTCTATCAACAACTTGGATGAAAAGTGTCACATTTTTGAAACTCCCATCTTTTTCATCCAAGGGTAGAAGTATACCTCTTAGAGTCTTAAAGTTAAAAGAATATAATTCAGCCCTCAGGCTTTATTTCATTCATTCATTCATTCATCCTTATAAAATTGCTACAGAGTCGGGTGTGTAATTTGCAAGGTATTATTATCCAAAGCTCTAGTCAGGAACTGCCACAGAAACACTTTTTCTCAGTGAAAATAGAAGGGAATATTAATGTGCTCAAATGTTTTGGTAAAATTTGATTRTAAGGGAATAAATGGTAACATAATTCTCATTTCTAGTTTAAGTTTACAATCTCTTAATATTTTGTTGCCTGTGTAAATTTATAACCTGAATGTTTAATAGAGATTTACTACTTCATCAGTTTATGGAGATATTTTTATACAGTGCCTACAGAAAATTGGTATACCATTAGTCAATAGTCTCTTTTGTATACCAGAGGCATAGTGATTGCTCTTTATTTAAATGTCACAGGTTCCATTTAAAATGTCACAATCCTGGTTCACAGGGTATAGTGCAAACTGATGCTGCTGTCATTCATAATGCTCCTTTTTTAAATGTTTGTTTTTTTCTGTTTTCAGTTTCACTAGTCGTCATAACCTTAATATCGTCTGCTTTTTTTAAAAAGTTTTGGCATTGCTTATTGAAACCTGTAAAGGCTTGYCAGTCATTGTGTGTATCAGGGAATGATACTGCCTTTTAAGAAGATTTTAATGAAAAAATTTCTGTCTATTGTAGCTTTTCCCACAATAATTTTCTTCTTGATTTCATTTGATAACAACGTACCACTGCAACAGGCCCCACTTTTTCCTATATACCCAGTTTCTCTATGTGAATTGAAAAAAATATTGGAAACACTGAAGGTCCATGTTACAGGGAATATTATCCCTGATAGTGGATCACAGGTCTACTCTGATCCCTGTTCTCTAATCACCAGCAAATTTCCACAGGTTTCTGTATGCCTAAGGAAGCAGTATGCACTGTAGAGGTGTTAAAATGTTTTTGTCCCTTATACCCTTTTTACTTCTCAAGTTGCAGGTCCAGTTCTCCAGCCCTTGGCCTCTTTTTCACCTTATGTTGTGGTTTTGTGCCCACCTAATGAAGTTTTTGAATCTTTACTGTGTGTTAAGAATACTTCTCTTCCTCTTTTCAGTTCTGTGTATTGTACCTGGATACATGTCAGAAAAATCTCTTTAGACAGATAATTTTGCTGTCCATGTGRACCACAGCTGCTACCTCAGATTTTAAGATTTTTACAAGAATAATTCATACCAAAAATGTATTTAAACCGCATGTTCCTAACTTCTTTTATTAATATTCTGGCCTTTCAGGATGCTTAGRATAGAATGGAACAAACTGTCACTTTTTTCAAAACTGGGAACAAAGTGTTCTCACTAATTGTATAGTATATATATATATAAAAAAATACATATAAATTTTCTTCTTCTTCTAAAATAGAGAAGAGTGGCATACAAAAACGCTTTTTCTCAAGACCTTTTAAAGCACTAGAAATAGCATTTCTTTCTATGATTAGCTTAATGTACTCATTAATTTTGCTTMCTGACGTACAGATCACAATAAGGAGGGTGGAGAGTCAGATTTTAGGTCATCTGAAGAGTTACTTTTGTTATTTCCCAGTGAACAAGAAATAGATTTCTTGTTTTATTGCTTCCTTTCTGCATGCAATTTCTCTTGCTTATTTGATTGCTTTATTTTCAAAGTCCTAAAATTATAGCAATACTAAAAGAATCATTAAATTACTGGCAAAAGTAGGAGATAAATGGGATCTAGAAATAAAATTTTCAAAATGTCAGCTTATGGGATTTGCTCCTACAAAATACAAGGGTGATCATCTTCAGAAGAATTTGGGAAAAGTTGAGAACAATCTCAGTGCAATAAGAATGACAGTAGTAATACTATCATTTGCAGGTGAATACATTTTAAGAAGATCATGTCAGCAACTACATAAGCATCTTAGGCATTCTGTTTCAGGGTTTTGATTATGTATTTACAGACTTGCTTGAAGTTAACATTTCTGCTAATGTGAGGTAGCAGTATAATAAGCTTGTGACTTCAGCAGTATTTTCTGGAGATATTTTGCCTAAAAGACCATTATAAATCCCACTTCATAACTTTGCTCTTCCTTGTTTCAAAAATAGCATTGATGCTGCTGCACTTCATGGATTGCATACTCTGACAAACTTCTTGTAGTCAAAATCAAAACTGACCATTTCTTACAAGAATCCTTGATAGTCTTCAAGTGATTTAAGAATAGATCTGCTTTCCTTGTTCTCTTTCATGGCTGTTCATTTCAAGTCACACTCTTGTCCCAAATGAACAAGATAAAAATGGACAAAAACAGAAAAGATAAAACCAATATTTATCAAATAAAAATTATTTTGTATTTAGTTGTTTCTTTTTAAATTATAGCCATMAGAGCACTGAAGCAACTTAAAAGCAAGACTAATTCTTCTAGCAACAGAGAAGTTAGTTACAGAGAGGAAGAGAAGAAAGATATGGAACGTCAGAAAACAAAGAAGAATCTCCAGTTTCCAAAAATATGGCTAACTAAATACTCCTGGCTAAAATACGATGATGAAAGGGGAATAATGTTTTGTGTTCCATGTCGTAAACATAATGTAGATTTGGGGGAGAATATTCATAATTTTTGTTCTGGCACTGATGACTTCAAACTTGAAGTTATAAACACACACCAGAGTAGTGAAGCTCATGCTTGGGCTATCTGCATGGAAACTGCCAGTTCTGCTTCACCAGATACAGCTTCTGCTGAGTAGATGTTGAAGAACTTGAATTCCATAACATTGGGTAGAGTAGAAAATGCTTCTAGAAGGTACCATGCTATTGCTGTAAATCTGGCTCTCCCTGTGCAGACCCTGACGGAATGTGCAAACCAGATCAACTTTAATATGACCTTTCTCAGACTTGTCCTTCTGAAGACTTCCCCTACAGAGGCAGAGCAGATCCATCTTCCCATTCCTGATTATTAATTGCACAAATAAGTCTTCCCATAACAAGTACTCTTACAGACCGGGTATGACTAATACGCTTCACAGCTTGAAGTACTTTTTACTTCCCTGTAAGAATATTTGTAAGGGTTGCAATAAGAATACTGTATCTTGATTTTTAATCTAGGAGCTGAGAATGTGWATGGTTTAGAGAATATATATTTTCATAATTCTTCATATTCTAAATGCTTTCTACTTAATAATTTCAAAAGAGAAAAGCATGCCAGCAGAATATATTTCTACCATCAAGGAAATAGCTATGATTTATATCAGAAGATAGTTAAATTAAATCATTGAAGACCCTTCTTGGTTCCTGCATTAGCAAATTAAGATGTACCACGGGTAATTTAGGAAAAATGAATATGAGGTCATTCACCTTTGAATCAGCCCTCTGCTAAATCAAGATAACTCTCTACTTTCAATATAAAATGTATGTAGTAATAGCAGAAGATAACCAGTACCTCACACCCTACTGTACTGCTCTGCTCTGTACTGTGCTATGCAATATGACACACACACACAGACATATATAGATGCACAGAGAGATGCATTTCTATAGAGATACATATAGATATGCATACAGTCTCTTTTTGGTTAAACATTTTGCTTAGATGTTCATGCTACTTCTTGGTATAAACAGTGTGTCAGAAATTGAGTAAGTTTTAAAGGAATGCCTCACTAAAGCATGTTAATCCACTCCAGGAGAGTTAATCTGTAGGGATCATAAATAGAGATCAGTACTGCGTGTTGTATAAAACACCTGAGCTTGTGATTTCACAGACAAAAAAAAATGTTTAGATATATTTTGACTAACAAGCAACAGGATGTGTATTTCATGGATTGCCTTATTAGATATGTGGCTTGTTATATATTAGAATTGTGAATTCTAAGGGTTTTCTTATAAATCACATAGTACCAAGAAGGTTCTTTTCCCAAAAAGTTTTCAAATGGAGATTTTTAACTATGTTCAGATTAGAAAAAGTTTGAAAATGCATCTCAAGGATGTCCAGCAGGTGAAAACAAAAAATGAAAGAAAAACAAAAWATGGTGATTCTGTGTCTCTAACAGTGAAATCACTTCCTTGATGCAGGGCAGGGGCATATTTTCTCCTAATTGTCTTTTCATCCATGAAACTAGCAGAATTTCTTTAACCTCATGTCTCAGGAGATATATTCTAAGCCTGTGTTGATTCTTGCTGCTTTCTTTTGGGCAGTCTTTAGTTTAAATCCATCCTTCTTGATCTAGAGTTTCCTAAGTTGTATTATAGTAGAAGCCTTAACATCTGGGGGGATAGGGGAAAAAAAATGATTATTTCTAATGACTTCCCATGTACTTTCTTGTAATATTGTAATCTGTTATATTCCTTAGAGACTTGTCTATAGAAATTTTACTTTGGCAGTAAGAATTCCTTTTGGACATTTATTCAGTTCATTATATCAGCTCAGTGGGGCACATGACATTTATCTTTGTTGGATAGTGTCCTCTTACTCTAGACTTTATCTCCAATTTTTGGAGTTCACTTTGAATTCTAATYCTGTTCCCAAATGTGATCAAAGTCTGTTCCTGAATTGTTTTATCTGCAATGTAATAAATGTATCAATTTGTGCAGTCATTTTCCAAAAAGTACTTTGATCTCTTTCTGGCAAAACTTACTGACCCTGACCATCTCTCCAGTTTTTCAAAATCTTCATGAATACTGATTCTTTGTACAAGATGCCTGCTACTCCTTCTAATTAAAAATGTTTAACTTTCTATTCAGTCTCCTACATTATTCAACTAAAACTTATTATGTTTGGCTTCTTTTGTTTTGTACTTATAAAAGGATTTTRTAAGAAGCATACCGGTTTTGAAATGAGTCTTTCTAAGTTCTGGGAATTGTTGTCCTTTTTCCTTCCTCGAGTACATTATTTTCTTTCACTGCGTGCAGATTACCATTTGCAGACACCAATATTCTTTTCTGGGTACCATCTGTGTAGCTGCCCACTCTTAGCATCTCTCCATGATTGTGAAGCACTGACAGCCCTTGAGCTGAAATGATGAGTCACCTTTTGTTTGGTATACTAATCAGATACTCAAAAAAAGCTCTATGCTCTGTATATATACCCAAATTCACAAAGACAAAATATCTAAAAACACAGTGAGGAACATATTTAATCTCTCAAGTTTCTGAGGGATTTCCTCTGTTTGTTTGAAACTCCCTCATTCCTCCTACATAGTAGGAAGGACTTAAGTAGAAGGAATTAAGTCACAGTCCATTTGAAGATTTTGAACTACTGTAACATTGGAATTATCCCTCATCAGATGTTTCAGGAGGAGGTAGTAAAGTAAAAGAAACTGCATTACAGCACATCAGAAATTCTGTAGTTTAGATAAACAGTTATATAGTTTGTGTAAGTTGTGAGTAGTGTTTTAGATTGCAGTTCTTTAATCCCATCTCAAACATTAATTTTGATGCAAGGTCTTAAAATTCCTTATCCCTTGGATACTTTCTGAAGTCATGTAGCTTCACAAAAAGTGATATGAGGATATTAGTAGCCTTATAGAATTCTGTGAAGAAAATAAAAATTAAATTTCATTTCAGGAAGTCAGAAATGCATAAGAAATACAGGAACTACATATTTTATTCTCATGTAGGGAAATCATAGTAGGAGTTGAACAGTTTAAAACATAATATGGTGTAACAAAAAGCTAAGTTAGACTGCCAGTGATCAAATGGAAAGGGAAATGTTTAGCAAAAAGCAAAATAAAACTTATTTCCTGGGCTCTTTATGTAAAGCAGTAGAAAATCTGAGACTGCAAAGAAGGTGTAAAAATTTTCCCCATTGTTTTTTGTAGTTCTCTGTCTCCTTCATGGACCATAGCCCGTTTTCCCCATGAACCACTAAAATGTTACCTGGTTTATTGAATCTTAGATGAAATGTCCCAGTAATGATGCTCCTGTGATGCAGGCTTCATTGTGCTATATGGAAATTATCTTATTATTGAGGCTTTAAGTTTTCATGAAAAAAGCAAATTTCTCTGTACATGACAATTATTACGTTAGCAATCCAAGGTGCTTCAGGAAACAGTACATGATTTATCAAAATTTTTAGAAGATGTTCTTTCTCAATGTAGATAATTCCAGAACTTTCAAGATGTGACATCAGAACACTATTGCTAGACTGACAGTATGTTTTTCCCCAGCTTTTGTTTTCATGCTGAAATTTGTGGGAGGATACAAAAGCTTCAAGTCCAGGTGTTTCTCCCTTCCTTCTTCTTGTTCCAACAGACTGAGCTTCCCAAATCTTTGTCCTTTTCTCTCCAAGCTTATATATGTGTAGAATATCTCTGCTGCTTTGAGATGTGCTGAGGACATTAATCCTGGTTTTCCTGATTAGACATAAAGAGGTCTACAGAGATGCAGACTATTAATTCAACTTGGCAAATTGATTTTGAATAATGACACAATGAAATTAATATTCAAACATATTCTTTATATTTCTATCACTTATCTTTTTTTATAAACCTAAATTTCACTTCACTGTTTCACTTCAAACAAAGTGTCTTAGCCATAGAATGTGCACAGCTTTGCCTTTTCAAATGCACAAGAAGTTTGACTGGAAAAAGGGAAAAAAGTAAGTCTTTCCAGTATTTCACCAATTGTGTTTACTTGTAAAGGTTATCTGAAAACTCCTGTTTTGGTGCCTTGGAATTGATCACAACCTGACCAAATCAGCTTCATCTCTCAAAATTTAAAAAACTTGAAACTTTACATTTTTTGTGGTTACTGTGTGGTTTTGCATTGAGCTCTCACTGACCCAGAAAAGTCCATTTCTGAAAGCAGAGACTCATATTTGTCTGTTAAAAATTTTTATACATAATTTTGTGTTTTAATAGCATACCTGAAGTTTGGAGTTTCTGTTTGCTTATAAGCAAATCTATTCCCGCTTAAAAAACAAACAGGGTTTGCTGCACTTAACTGATTTTTAATTAGGATTTCTTTAAAATAAAATTAATGGAGCTATTTTTAACTCCTACATGTGAGTTCTGAAGAAGCTTTTCAAACAGTTGAATTTTATTTTAGAGTTCAATAGACAGTGAATGTTTTTCACTCTATTCTCTAGCATACACTTGCTTTAAAGAAGATAGATTTATAATTGACTAAAGTAGAGCAGAGTGGAAGAAAATGTTGGTAGGTATTCAACACACAGAACTCTGAGCTTGGTGACTGTGAATGAATGAGGATGGATTAGTAATCTTAATGCAGATCAGGACAAGTACCAGAAGAATTACAGTGCAGTGAAATATTTGAAATTTTGATAGTAGATAGGTCACATATTATTAATTTTAAATAGGGAGATTTTATGTTTGGTTTGGAAAATATTAGCATTATCAATAGTGCATAAAAGGAAAGTAACTAACTCTCGTATGGCCATTAAAATTTAAAAACAGATTTTTTTTTTTTAACAGAAGAAGTCTATTTAAAAGGCTAAGCATATTTCTATATTGATTTTTATTAGGTTTTATACCAAAGGAAGTATTTATTGAAACTGTTGGTGACTTGGTTAATTTGAATCTTGGAATAAATTGCTTTCCTGATGCATGGAAGAACTTAACCTTTGCAGATGTAAGTTAATCCCTATATTCTCTTCTACTGGAGTATTGGTTTGTGTAGAAGATGCAGCATTGCCCCTAGTATGATAAAATGAAGATTATAATATTATGGGACATTATCAGTTTTTCTTTAAAATTCTTCTGTTTCACTAGGGAAGGGTCTTGGAAGTCACTGTGGCAGACATTTTGTCAGCACTTTATTTACAATTTGCAAATTGTATCAGTTCTTAAGATGCCATCCAAGGTTTTCAGATTTAGAAACATGAAAACTTCCAAATCTTCCATACTGAATAAATTTCTGTTTCAGAAGAGAAATTGCTGATTGCTGGTAAGCCTATAGAATAAAAATGCTTACTTGTTTTAGCATGTTTTGATCACTATTTCTGAGAGTAAACTATGATTCACATTAAAATTTTTAGTTGGATTTCACATGATTTCACTGCTTTATTCATACATTCTTCACACAGATGAACTGCATGAGTAAAACATTTTAATGTTATAGTGGCGTAGTTCCAGTGAGTTTAGCAAACTAGTCACATCTGTCATCTTGACTATATAAAAACCTAATCTCAGCACAGGAAATTAATTGTCCAAGGAAAGCTATCAGTCAAATATTGTCTATTAATAGACCAAATGTGCATGTATCCCATGTTCTGTATTCTTTGAGAACTTTTAGAGCTTATAAATCCTATCTTTATTTTAGTAAGAGAATTTTCTTTCCTTAAAAGAACCATTTTTAAATGAAATTTTTAAATTTGTCATGGAAGCAAGAACTTCTATACAAAAGGAAATTCCCAAGGCATAAGCTAAGGTATGTACAGATGCCTATTTGGGCRCTCAGGATATTTATTTAGAGAGATATCAAAGGCACAAGCAGTTGACACACGGAGGCCTGTGGCCTATTTTGTTTTGCCCTTTATGGAAATCTGAAACCTCACTGCAGAACCTTGCACATCCTGTCCAGTAAAATACCTAAGGATACATAGGCTATTGAAAGACTATGTTTATGTACATATTTTACAATATTTGCTATTTTGGTTTTATAGTTAGAAAATATGGCATCTGAATTCACAGTGATGTCAGAACTTACTGACTGGCACAGATTCTTGCTGGCAGCAGCACAGCCTTGGCCAATGCCATCTGTGACACAACTCCTCAAAACACTGCATGACTTCAAGTCTGTTGATGTCACTGGATCAGGCTTCATTGAACAGGAACACTATCTACAGGTTATAATCCTTTTATTTTTTCAATCATATTTTGTTTTGTTAAACTCCCTGAACTGAACAATATATTGTTTGATTTATTCACCTTGAGAAAGTCAGTCTGAATTTTAAATGCTTTAGGTCTGAGGGAGCTTTCTCGTGAAAAGTGTTTTCAGGAAATTGATGGCCTAATATGTATCTTGTCCATAGTTCCGCAAATCTGGCTAATTAAACGTACTTTTTACTGGATTTTCCTACTTCTCCCATAAATTAATCTCAAGTGAAAATCCTTTCTGTTTCAAAGAAACCATTCTGCGGTTTGATGACTGTTAACTTACTTGACACTAAATAAGATAATTTGCTCCACGCAAAAATAAGGATTTCAGTTCCATCTCATCAGTTACATTTTAATTAAATGTTTCTAGATTTTTTGCAAGAATTAATTTTCTCAAGTTAAGATCATTCCTCAGACCTTGAACACATGGAAAATTATTTTATTATTCTTTGATCATTTTTCTGAACACAATTTCTATTTGAATTGTCACAGAGTTCAGCAAGGTTTTCCAGAAGGAGTATTATGAATACATTTTTGTTCTTTCAGAAAAATTCTGCTCATTTTCACTTACTTTTAGTTTACATTTTTAATAATACTTAGAATAATACTTGCTGGTTCACTCAGGCTATACTAACTGCAAGTATCATATATATGCACATATAGGTGTTTATGGATACTCCAGTCTTGTCAGTTTCTGGGTTTTTTGGGTGCCATTAAATATAATTTTCCAACAGTTTTGAACAAGTTTTATAGAACCTTTATTGTAATTTGTTTTCCAATAACCTAGCATTGGTTTTTAAAGAAAAATAAACAAAGGCTGTGTTAGTCCAGAAGCCTGTCATTTTCAGAGCTTCTTTGATTAATTTAAAACTTCCAGGAGCACCTGCCAATCCCTCCCCACCACAGACTTTCTAAGAAACAAACTCTGCAAAGCCAGAAAACCCAAAAAAAATGCAGGTCTATGTACTTTTTTTTTCTATTGGTGTAAATTTTACTGAAGAGTTTACAAATAAGCTAACAGTTACAAGACGTAGACTAAGGATGTAGGCTTTTAGCACAGGATCCTATTTCAAATATAATAATAACAGAGCAATTAATTTAATCACTTCTGTATTACAAGGTAGTAAATTATGCAATAAACAACWGATTTGAATCACCTTCTACTGGGAATTTGACCTGCTTCTCTCTCTGCACCTGTACTGGTAAACTGCACAAATGCTAGGGCACATCTCCAGGTAATGGTGCTGGTTTGTCCCTAGTGTGATGTTGTTGGTACAGCCTGGTGTGGTTTCAGACAAATGAGTTTTTCTGTAGGAGGTTTGTTCATGCCTATCCATATCTAGCTGATACTTCCTGTATCTCTGTAGTACTAGTTTCTAGTACTACGGAATTGGTTCCAAGCACTTTTAATTTACAATTGTAGCTCTGGCTCTGTAGGACTCTTGGTCATCTTGTAGGGAGCAGGCAAGCATGGGAAGAACCATGCCTTCATAGTACTGAATTTTATGGACAGTTTCTTCTAAAGTACAGTCTGGACAAAAGCTTTAGGGATTAGCAAAGGATATCCTAAAAGGAAGAATCCAGAACATGAATATAAACTCCGTATCATATTCTGCTTCTTCAGCAGCATAGATTTACAACTATGTAGTTAATTTTCACTTTTTTCAAAAGCATACATTCACTTCTATCCTACTTGATTTTCATTAATTTCTCAAATATCTGTTACAATGTACAAAACAGCTACTTAATTATTCTCATTGTATACATTAATAACAAATTCAGTTTGATTAAGCCCAGAAATTAGGTTTTTAGTAACCTGTGTGTTGAATAGCTGGAGTATAAAGACCACCTTATTCCAACATGTGAAAATAAATAAACTTATTTATTTATTTATTTATTTATTTATTTATTTATTTATTTATTTATTTATTTATTTTTAAAATCAGGTTGGCTTATGGTTTAATGGAAATGAAGATCTAAATATAACAGAAAATTGCGAGGGACCTGTGTCTATAGAAAGGCTAAAACACCTCATAAAGGTAACTGAAAACATAGGTGCTTTGAAGAGATCACCATTCAGACAYGAGAGGTCTCATTTCACAGTTTTTTGGCTCTCTGTTTTCAATAAGTGCTGCATTTTTTGGATGTTTTTTTCAGGTCAAGTGGTGCTTTAGAATAATGTAGAGAGGAATCCAAGGATCAGCCTTGAGTATTCTGCATCGTAGTCTGCTCAGAAGACTTAATTATTCCTGTTCTTGGTTGAATGACATTAATTTTGCTACACAGCAACCAGCTTTGTAAAGAATGGGAAGCAAATGATCACTGCATCTGAGCTCATGAAGTTTTCCATGAAAGAGGGTGCTAATAATAATCTGAGTACAGAAAATGCTTTGAACATATTTGTCACGATACAAGGTTTTATTAATTTCTCCCTTTTCTGCGAAACTCAATTTCTGCTTCCATGAATTACTAAACACACATTTATGATTTATCACAGCCTTGATTTGTGCAGCTTCCACATGTTCTTAAGTATAGTAGCTCTTATTAGCAGTAATTACTGTATTTCATCCTTTTCTCTACAGTCATTGATTTGTATTTCATTTAAGTCCACTTATAGAAATTAGTTTGCTTATTTTTGCCCTTTTATAGTTTTTCTTCAGTTTATTTGCGGATACTAAAAAAGACCCTGCTCTGCTGGACTATACTGAGATGCTGCTTTATTTTGCCTCCCACTCTGATCCAGTTGAAGGTGTATACAGAGCACTTAGCATTGCTGCTGGAACATACATTCACAGAAAAAAAGAAGCTTCTCTTCCATGCAGGGTAAAATATTATTCTAGAAATATACTAGAGAATAGTAGTAGTAGTTTCAAATAATAAATTAACTAGATTTCTCTATATTTGCTATTCCTGGGTAGCTCCTAGTGAGACAAGTTGTCTCACTGAATGCATGGGAGCATTGCATTGGTAATAATACTCAGAAGGATCTTTCAAATGTCTGGAAATTTGCTTGCCAATAATGAATGTTTAAGGTATTTGCTGCTGACTACTCCTTGTGCATATGAATGTAAGTAATTATTTTGCCTAACTGACCAGCTGCCAKTCCCCTGGAAGCAGACTGCAGTGTGACATACAGTAATGTTATCTCAAGATGCAAGACCTGGTATTATTGCTGGTCTTACTTTATTTTCCACTACGTTTCTTTGTGGTGTTCAGACACGTCTTTGTTGTGTTATTTGCAAGTGTTTAGGTTTATCTGTAAACCAGAAGGTTTAGCAATAATTAGTTTCATATAAAATAATTTTAAAATTATTTGTTCAGCCATGACACATGCAGTGTTACATCAAATGGAACTCATAATTTGAACATTATTAGTATTTTTGGAGTATGTTTTTATTGTTAAAGTCTTCAAACTGGAATTAGTTCACTGCATGCATCAGTTACTTATAAGTGAATTCTTATATTAATTGAAGTATAAATAATTTTTTGAGACATAAATTATCTGTATACACATCTATATATAAATTTATCTGTACACATCTTGGAAAGAGGTTGCTGCTCCAGATATTAAAATGATTCATGACCCTGTCACAATCACAGTGACTCCAGCATTTGCCCAGGACTTAAAGTACAGCTGAGATMTCTAGAAACAGTATAGAAAAGGCATTATTTTACTACACAGGGTACTAATATACATATGCAAAATAGCTTTTTATAATTTCAAATTACAGAAGTTATTATTCTTCCCTGTGTTTTGTTTGGCACAACCAAGTTTTTGTACACTGGATAGACTGCATAAGACAATAAGACTTTACACATTTCATAGGAAGAAGGGTAGCACACAATGCTCCCAATTAGATACTGTGGTCTCAATTTCCCATATTTCAGTGGAAAGTTCTAATTTTTATCTCATTGGATATAAAGCTACACAACTTATTCTCTTTGATGTTTTTCTGCTTGGTTTGATCTGCTTGGTTGGAGGTTTGGTAGTATGTAAGTACGAGCACTGGCATTATCACTAATGTGTCAACAACTTCTTAAGGCTGTGAGTCATGATTGAAGGGGAGCATTTGCCTTCAGCCCAGAATTAACTGGATCTCTGAGGAGAAAGAGATGTCCCATCTAACCTGAGCATTTCCTCATGCCTGCTTTCTCACTCAAGGCATCGGCTCTGTGAATCTGTGCTATGTCTGATATACGTCTCACAGTGTATTAAACAGACAGACYGTGTGCTAATTCACCTTGGAGAGTCCCTCAGAAACCTAGGAATATCCAAGAATTAGATGTTAAATGAATCTTGCTTGTGTGGATTCGCTGTGACTTTTTACTTGGCTAGGCTGGTGCACAGAATCACTGGACTGATTTTAAAACATCATTTTAATATTTTCTTTCTTCTTATGCCTTGTGTTCCATGCCTATGCACTTAAATGGTAATGTTGAATATGGACAAAGGACAACAAAAGAAATCTCGTACCACTGAAGTAAATTAGTTTTTTCTGTAGGCTTTAGTAGAGCTAAAATGTCATGAAGGTTGTTTCAAAAAATACAAGGGGGAAAAAGGGAAATGGTGCATTGATATTGTGTCATGTTTGAGCCATACTTTATCAAATACACTGAGTCCTGAAGACATCCTAAGTGGTTTTCAGCATCAAATTAACAACATAAACCTTTGTTTCCATGTGGCTGTTTATACATGATCTGAATATCACAATTCTCATTCCAGATACTGGAAATTTAGTAAATATTATCAGTGGAACATTGATCAGTGAAATGTAAGAGCTATCCAGCTCATCTCTAAGAAGTTTTACACCTTAGGTAGCTGGCTCATTCATAGGCACTTACAGAACTTCACATACTTTGTCTCTTCTCTTTTTCTTGCTCTGTGCTGATAATTGTAATGACTTCTCATTGGTATCTGCTTGCAGAAATACATTTGAAGCCTTCATGTTATTAAGAGAAGCTCAGACAAACATATTCTTGAGACTTCTTTTTAAGTATAAATAATGTTATTATTGGTTGTGTAGGTCTCACAGCTCAGAATAAGCAATGCACTGAGAGACTCAAAAACTTCAGTGCTGATATTTCTGTAATCTCAATTACTCTGTGTTAAAAAAGACTGCAAATTACTCCTTCTGTGCTCAAAATGTAATGTATTAAGGCCCAAGGCACATAGCACAAGTGTGACTGAACCTCAGCAGTCTCTCCCTCTTAATGAGGAAAGAAATTGCTTGTTCAATTACATGCAATTTCCTGTTGCTAGTGGTTAGTCTACATTGTGGCATAATCTAGTCAAAGCGCTGTTCAACCTGTGTGAGGTCCTTTCTCATCTTTGTGCTCACAAATCTCTACAGCAGGGGTTTTTTTTTGTTTAGTTTTTGTGGTTTTATTTCTCTTTGACCAGCTCTAATATCACCACAAAATTACCAAATTGCTTGCTTAAAGTAAAACTTAATTTTTCTGCATAAACTAGAAAATACCTATTCCTGTGGAGAGCTGGTTAACTATTGGCCAAAATAGAGTTCTTGCAGTGACTAGATTTGGACTAGAAAATTCATAGGTTTTTTTTTAATGTGAACATCCAGAATTACCAATTTTACTCCTTAAAGAAACGCGAAGTCTTTGGTATTGTAGTTTGTGACTGTTAAATATGTTTATGTTTTCTTGCCCTGATAAATAAAGTTTTTCTGCGGAATGTTGGGCGCATTCCTGGAAAAAGCTCTCTATTAAATTTATGGTAATGCCAACATCCTGGATATTTCTGGACTGTTAGGATTTATTCCTCCATCCTACAGTGCAGTAGATAATTTTGTGTGAGTTAATGACTTTTGTTCTGTAAGAACTGAAGTTTGGAATTGCAATTCGTTGGTTCTTAAAGAGTGTTTAACTGAAACAGATCATCTACTGACAGACTGTTTATCCCCAAGTATAATACCTGTGCCTAAATTTTTAGGATTCTTCAAGCCCCAACATATTGTCAAATGAAAATAATTTAATTGAGGATGAAAAAGAAGTCTTGAATTACACAGGTGAAGGAATTATTTCAGTGACATCTCTACTCAAAGTGTTTCATACTGGAGAAAGTAAAGATGAAGATTATCATAGATTTAGCTGTCTGGAGAAGGCAGAAAGCTATGAGAAGGTAGGCAGGTTGATTCAAGGATGGTTTTGTAGCTTGCATCATACATTAAAAAAATGCTGGGATCTTTGCTTTTCCACAGTTTTTTTTTTTATTGCAGTAAATTGACCACGTATTATTTTTACTGAAAGAATTTTATCAAGGTGTACCAGGAAYTGGGTGCTGAAGATCTGTCACCCATTGCAGTTGAACTCCTTTTAAAACATCCTTTCATGGAAGATTTGATCAACACATGCCAAGAATACAGACTTCCTGTAAGTATTACTGTCTGGCACCAAAGACTTTATAAGCACACATGCCTAAATTTGCATTATCCCATAAATATCCATATAATTAATGTAGTTAATGCCGATTTGCAATGTAGATCAGCTGTACAGCCCAGCAGCTGTATGGTAGATGAGGGGTTTTTTTTTCAATGAAAACTCCATTCATCAAAGACTTGGCTGCTTTCTGACCTGTTTTTTGTACAAGTCTTGCTGGCCTGGAGCTGCCTACAGATTTTCCACTGCTTTGTCTGATGAGGCTTTGCCTTTCTCCCCATCCATAGAAAGGAGTTTGGTTGAATTATCCTCCCAGCAGGATCATACTGCAGGACACTGTAGGGTATGGGGTAGATCCCATCCCAGGCCAACCAGGCAGCAGAAAAGGGCATGCAGAGGCAGTACAGGTCCAAGTGTTCTTCCCTGCCATTCTCTAGAGCTTCCCTGCTGCCTGCACCTGTGTTTAAACATGCATTAAAACAGCTGCACAAAAGGCAGGTTTGGGGCAGAGAATCACCCTGTTTAAAGTATCAAACTAAGGCAGAAGTACTTGATATACAGGGTGTAAGAAAATAGCATGAGAAGGTGAGAGCATGCTTGCATATGCATATCCCACATCAAATATAAATAGTCTTCACAAGGTTTAGATGATCACCCACATAGTGTCCCCCAAAATGTAAATCCAAATAATGTACATGATAATTTAGGAGTAACTTGCTATTTCTTAATTATATTCCTCATTTGTAGGATGTGAATTGCCCAGCATTTATTATATCACTCATAATCGTTGTTAGTAAAAGATAAAATATAAGAATAAAAGAAAATGTTTACTCAGTAAAAGTGAGGGTTAAAGATTCATTTGCTACAGTAGGAAGTGATAGAAAATATGAGACAAAGATAAGAAAATACAATTGAAGATACAACTATGCATGTGTGTTCATCCTGCCTCTTTTTATTTAATTGAATACTGCATTTTCTAATTTGATTTTTTCTCACTGAATTTCTTGTAGACCAATACATTTTTTAAACCAGCTGTCTAGATGTGTTCCACCTCAATAACTGTTTTTTATGCAAATGCTCACTGATTTTGTTACATTTAATATAATGCAGCTTCTTAATGAAAACCAAATGTGATGAAAGCTAACGGAGAACTTAACTAGGGTGTAAATTGAGTAAAGCTGTATCTATATATGCTAGGCAATTTGCAGGGACTCTTTGTCAAAATGTTTTCACACTGGCCAATGGCTGAAAATCAAACGCATCGTATCTATTCTTTATTAAAATCTCTCATTTTCCTGTACCATTTTTATGGRGAACTTTGTTACATAGCTTAAAGAGTAGATTGTAGTGCATGTTTAAAATGTATTAACTACCATAATTACAAGTGTTATTCCTATCTGGTAGGATATATAAAGTTCAGGCATGAAATTGTCAGTCTGTGAGAAAAGCTGTAGAATAGTGTATATGAATCCTGGCAGTAACTGAAGGTTTCAGTGCACATAGTCTAGCCCAGAGTAGTTCCCACATCTTGTTTATATATTGGTATAATTCCATTTAAACAAGACATTTTTCCGCTTAATTGGCAAGTTCCGTTGATGCCTGTATCTCCTGACTCAACAGTTACATGATGCAGAGTTTCAGTTCTCACCTGTAATACTTGAAATTTCCTCTTGAAAAGGCTTATACTGTTTCTCAAAGATAATATTCTATGGTTTCTGTGCTTAAACCCAACTATTTCATTCCTTGATAGTACTGTTAAATGCAGACTTTTGTTTTATGGATGAAATCAACACTCAARTTTACAAAAAACATGTTATATGCAGCAGCAAACAGGCTTAGCGGCCCAGAGGCCATTGTTTTAAGTACATTACAATTCTGGTCTATTACCTACAGACTCCAGGAAGATTTTTCCAATATCAATTCCCTATTTTGGAAAGAGGTGAACTTTTTTCTTTCCAAGACAATATTTTTAGCATCAATTATTTTTGCAGAAATTCTCCTCAGAGATGTCTATAAAAATGAAAGTCAACCACAGTGCTGTTATTTTGAGATCTTTTACAAGATAAATATAGCAAGTTAGGGTGTGGTTTCTAAAAGTTAAAATGTTTCTACCAGAGCAGTCATAAACAGCCAAAAGTAAAATGTTTTGCTGAAAACTGTAAGGGGAACATCTAGCTTACAATTTTTCAGGTTTAAGTTAGAATACCTGAATTTTTAGGATGTTGATGACCTGTTCAATTCCAACCATTATTATCTGTCATATCTTAAAAAAATATTTTTTCCATGTGAGATACATTGTCTTTTGCAGGGATTTTGTTTTTTCTGCGAGTGGACTGGCAACATCCTACATGATGGTGACCTTTCTGTCAACCTTAGTATAAATGTCTACAAATTAATATGCTCAGAAATTCTATTACTTTTTCATCTTGTCTTTTCTATCCTGATTACAGGATTTTCTGGTCCTAGCTAGAACTTCCAAGTGTCTGCAATTATCAACACATTTTTTTCATTTACCAGATGAAATTTATTCCTTGAGAATAGGCAGATGATACTTACATGTGTATGTTTGTGAAGGCATTCATTACATGCTCAATTAAATTTTTGTGAAATAACTTTAATAATAAGATAAGATGTTTATTAGACCAGCTAATTCAGATGGGAGAAGCAAGCAAACTGCTTTTTCCATTGCGTGTGTTCGTCTATTCGATTTGGTCAATTAAGAGGTTTTTCTTTAGGTGTCATTATTTATTGTTACATATTTTACCATCTGTTCTGAGATGATGTCACAGATTCGGTAAATAAAGAAACAACCATGTATTTTAGTAATTCTGCCRTTTGATTGTGATAAAGAAACAGTCTGGGATATATTCTACTGTAATTCTTAATGTTTAATGCAGTATGCTACTTTGAATGGACTACATTCTTACAATTACTGAAGATAAGTTAGTTTCATAATTAGCATTCAGTTTATTAATATCAAAAACATTATGCATTGTGCAACATTTCGTATTCTGCTTTCAAATCCTGAATAGCCCTTTTTAAAAGGCTCTGTTTTTGAAGGTAGGGATATGCATTATGCTTGTTCCATCTAAATTGTCATATGGTTACTGCTGTTACTGTTGTTGATTCTATTAATCATTTCAGTAACATAATTCAGATATTCTTTCAGATAGGAGTCCCATTGAAGCAGGATTTCTAATGTATCGTTAACATGCCTTTATGAAAGAACACTTATTAGCATGTTGAAGAACTATTACAAAACCTGTTTATACCCACAGCAGCCATTTAATATTACATAACAAGCATTCAGAACTCCAGGTATCATTTCACAAAGCAAAAGAGCTTCTCACAGACAGAGTTCATACAGATTATAATAAATACATCTTATGAACTGGACCATGTATCAAGGTTTTGCTGAATCACTGTCTAGTCATAAGCTGTAACTGCAATACTTATGAAATTTGAGAAGCTTTCTTTATGTGGTGTTTYAAATGTCCCAGTCTGCAAGAAAAGGAAAATCTAACTCAGTGTTTAAGTACCTCATTTAAAAAGGTTATGCTTCTCTTGATCGTTTCTGTCTATGTTGTGCTTCTCTTGATCAYGTCTCCCATCCCTACTCTTAGAAAATTTAATGTACACAAAAGATGTTGTTTTTTCTATTAAAGAAATACAAATAATACATGTTCATGTAAAGAAAGTAAGTTTCCTTCATTAAAGATGGACATAGTAAAACTCTTGGAGTACTCGGTCTCCAGCTTTTTGACAGTATTTAGTACTACATTTATTTTTATTGAACAAGGATTGAAACTACTTTTTCTAACTAAAATTGTTGAAAAGTGCCTTCTTATAGTGAAGTGTTTCCTATAGTCAAAGATAAATATTAGTGCAACCTTCTAAAACCAAGGACTGGTAATATTTTCTTTTCRCATAGTTCTGTATTCACTGAAATGCTTCAGATATTTTGCAAGTTTGTGAGGCATTATTACATACAGGCAGTTCCTGCTTTTGAAAAAAGGCTGTATCTTCCAAATATGCACARAATATATATTGGACAAGAAGTATATGAAAATACTACATTTATAGATAAAATCTGACTGTTAATTATTCTCCTAAAAGAAGAAATGCATATTCTGACAGTATCAGAAAATGCTAGAAAGTAAAACATTTATCTTTGTAATGAATGGTCAGCATGTTTGTTTTTTTTTTAATGGACATTCCTTGTTCATCCTACTTACACACCCTGCAATGGATAGTATTCTGAAATGGGAAATAGAGAAGATTCTAATAATACAGAATTAACAAATCAGACAATATGTTATAAAGAACTAAGCACAAAACTAACCTCCTGAGGGTATATACTATTTGAAGTGTTAGTTGCTTATTTTCTTTTATATCTATTTCCTGGAATTGTTGTTAAAGTTCAGTCTGAAATATGGCATACTAAAAAAAAAACAAACCTTAACTGATGAATTTGTCTTTGTATGTTCTGAATAATATTTACYGGTTTAAACAACAGTATTGATACCTCTCTTTACCAATAATATTAAGCTGATGTTTAAGATCTCTATTTAAGAGTTGCATTTTAACATAGTGCTGTTTTGTAAAATCATCAAAGRCAATGAAGTCTTTTTTGATAACAGAAAAACATCATCTCAGTGATATTACAGCACCTCAGCTGAATGAGTTCCAGTGCCCTGCTGGAAGACATTATCTGTAGCGTGGGGAATGTGTAATTTGCATCCACGGAAGTTTAGTTTTTCACCATAATCTATCTAGTCAGTGGAAAGATCACCCCATGGATAGACAGGTGTTATTATGGCAAGTTTTAAAGTGTTATTACTGCAGTTTTCAGGCTGCAATATGAAATTACTTTTAATATTTCCTTTTTCCTTTTCATAGGATATTCAAGTCTTTCTCCAAAGATTCAAAAAAGCACAATCAACTGATGGGGAAGAAAACACATGTGAAGACATCAAAATATGAAAAATTACTGTTCATGAGCATTAAGAAATCTTTTTTCTCAARGTCTGTAAGAAATGTGTCTTACAGGTCCAGTCCTCTCTTCCATGATAAAAGTTTTTTTGTTTTATATTGCAAGAGCAAAATCGCATTCCAACTACACATTTTCTGTTACTTTAAATTTAAAAAAAAAAGCAACAAAATAAAGCAACACAACCACCAACAGGGGAAGTTATGGTTTGCTCATCTTAAATAGACTGATGATATTTCTAAATAAAATTAAACCAACTTCTGAACTTCAACAGCGATGGTAGTGTCTTCATTAGGATTTGGTTAAAGAAAAGCCTATGTCCATTTCTTCTAAATGCACTAAGATATCTATTCAGATTTTGTTACATGTGCAGTTTATTATTAATTATTTTTAATGAATTAAATGCTGTAATCAATTAATCTTTTAAAACATGTTGCAATTTCTAACTAATAAAATGAATGAAAACAATGTTTTCTCCAAGACCAGCATAAACCGGGCATCATGTTCATGAAAACTGAGTGTTTATTGACAGTTGAGATAATGAATCTTTGCCATTGAACCTTTCTGTTTCTAACCTTGCAGTACATCTCAACTCTACTGCCTGCTAAAGACCTGCCTGCTGTCCTTTTTTTATTGACACACTGCTCTCAAGGACAYCATATACTCCAGACACATGCTGCAGATTTTCATGTGTGATAGGTGCTTGTCTAAAAATATCTATGGCACACAATGACACCTAAAGAAAGTTGACTTCTGTGGCAGATTAAGCAGAGTCTTGGTCAAATGCTCTCCTTACTTACCAGCTGAAGTGGGTGATTCTTTTTCCATATGAAGTCTGAGTCTTACTGGTTTTCCTGAATAATAGGATCTTTGTGTTTAAATGCATTTTTATCCAATTTCTTAGTTCTCTTGTGTCAAGTGATGGCTGACTATAAGTTGATAGGAAGTATTTTTTCMTGGACCTTTGTGACATACATTTCACAACACTCTGTAAATAATTCCCCTGGATTTGAAAATGGAGATGCATAAAAAATTCTCTGTTTTCCGTGGTATTCTGGCATTCCGATTTACGGTGTCAAGTTTTCTAAAGACTAAAAACAGATAAGTATGATTATCTGAACTCAGTTTAGGGTCTAATTTCTAGTCGGTCAGCTGCYCAAGATGCTAGGAAAACTTTGGCATTCTACACTGTCTTAGTAGCTTGTATCTGAACACTGCTCCTTCATTCTGGAGTATATTTTTCTGTATACATCCTTACCCTCATAAAAATGGCATAAAATATTTAAAGGTTCTTTTTCCTGGTTTGATTCAGCAAAGTATTTGAACATATGATGCTTTTTAAGAATACAAATAATTCCATCCAAGTAATATAATCCATAGGGAACTACAAACCTTTACCCTTTGTTGAGAATGCTATCAGCACAGAGTATTTTTTCAATTTAATATATCTTGATTACTTTTTACCAAGTATGCATTGTATTTGTATAGTGCCCACATATGATGATGGTCCTTGTTAGGTTTCTAGATTGCCTTTTTGAGTTATGAAACAATTCTGTATTAAAAAAGCAATAGCAGCATATAAAAAAAGAGTGTAGATCTCGGTGATCGCCGTATCACATATAAAAAAAAAAAAAAAAAAGGAAAGATTAGACAACAACTAAGAAACCAGATAAATAAATTTATCTGGCAGTAAATATTTTTTCATATTTTTAGAACCTGTCAATAATGGCAGATTTATTTCTTTGTTGATTAAAGACAGTCACATTTTGAAAGGAAAATCTAGGGCTAGCAGAACAAAGCATGTATATGTGGTACATGAATCTCAGAATAGAACCCAGTTAGCTTATCACTTCAGGCAAAAAATGTTAATGTTTCTTCAGTCTACGTATTTTGTGCTAACCACACCAGCACATAAACAGATGTAACTTTGTTGTGCCCCCACAAACCAAGCTTAAACCTCAACATCCTCGTTTTACATGTGACAACAGGCTTCATGATATGCATACAAATTATTTTTTTTACCCGAATCATTTCTTCATGTAACTTATACCATTTGGTCAGCTTAATCCCCAATAATTTTTAAACATAATGTGCATATATTCAYACAAGACTTTGGCTTTTTACTCTATATTAAAATATTATATTAATAGAAAAGAATTGTAATTTAGTTCTCTGCCTTTCGCATGTTCCTTAATATTTAAATTGTTGGGGTTTTTTTGTTCTACATTTAGTTTCATAATAAAAACCAGTTTTAATGACTAAGTGTTTAATACTGACTTTGCATACTGGAGATCTCCATGAGAAAATAAAAAAGGCATTATTTTCAAAAAGCCTTCCCTACTGTTCATAAAACTGAGTGAAGGAAGAAGAAGCTTCAGCTGCTGGAAATCATAAATTGCTATTTAGGTAAGATTCTTCAAATATTCCTCCCTTCTCATACACTGTTCATATATTTTACTTGTGACCCAGAATGTGACATAAAATCATTACTGATAATGTTTGAAATTAAGTGCAAATTGCAGAGCAGGGTAAAATAGTAACATTGAAGTAGATTGTATGAAGTGTCAAGCTTCATGCAGTGAGCACATACTCCTCTATGGGAAAGAAAAGGTATCATTTACAAAGCAAAGAATGTATGCCCTGACAATTACAATGCATTTTTTCAATAGTTACTACTTGAGTATAGCTGAGTATCACAAGAGTTATTGAAGAGATTTTGAGTTCCAGCCCAGCTGTGATCCAGACATGAAAGAGGTCCTTGTCGKTATGAAGGGGGAATGCTGAGTAGTTCTGCATTCAGATGTAGAGGAGAGTTACAGTTATATCATGTTCAGCTTTTATAGCTACACTTCAAGCAGGATAGTTGAAACTAGAAAGTATTCAGAGAATAATGTCAAGAATGGTAGGAAATCGTGTTTCTTATAAGTAAGTAGGAGAAACTTGGTCTCTTTACCAAAGGAAAATGTAATGGTGTTTCAAATATCATTTTTACAAGACTCCATCTTTATTCTGGTAGACACCATATAGATTCAAAAGCTGGAACCCTTGGCTTCAAAATAACAAATAGATTTTTAACAAGGAAGTAGATGAACTGTTGAAGCAACTAGCTAAATGAGCCAGTTTTTTCATCAGATTTTACATCAGAGAGATGTAAAATCCAGATAGGTAATTCTTTTAGACACAGTTTGTGACAGGAACTAAGAAAAGAAATCACTTTCCATTTGATATTAACATAAAGAGTTAAAAACTGAACCCAAAAGTCTAATTTGGCATTCAGTTAATTGTATGCAACATGCTGAATCCTGTTTTCACAGCCTGCTGTTTTTCAATGTTTTATTTACTCCTTTATCTCACTTTTGTCAGATATTCTTGTCTATGCTGCGAAGAAAATACCTTGGATGGCTTGCTTTAGAAAAGATGCAACAAAGCTTATATTACCAATATTCTTATGATAATTAAAACTACTTGTATCCCATCCCTGCAAAAATCTTCTTTCCAAAAAAGCTAAAAACCCTATTTGCTGTTGAAATAGGGGGGTTTCTATACTTTTATTAATTTGCATAGAATCTCCTAGTGTAAATCAATCTCAACATTTCATTCTGTACAGAACTCAGGCTCCGTATTAGTCTGTTTCAGGGCTATGATCCATTCCTTTATATAGRTAGCATACCTCCAGATTTGTTCCTCAGAAAGCACACTCTGGTACAGGAAAATTCAAAATGTTGCAAGTAACCAGATTACTTTGAAAAAACAGTTATATTATGTTTTGGTTTTTTGCTTTAAAATGGCTGAGTGATGTTACATCGTTGCCATAATAGCACAAAAGTTCCTCAATCTGCTCTGTGGTCCTTACCTCAAAATTTCCACTGAGCATGAGGTTCAGACATATTTTCTTTTTTTATTCTTCAAAAGTAAAGCCAGCTGTTTTTTAAAAAGCCTCTTATCTCTGCTGAAATTTCTAAGTGTGTGAAGACAGCTTAAGAGAAGCTCTCCAAGCCATTGAAAGAACAGAGTGATACATGCAATCTGAAAATGAAGCATACTACACAAACTTCTTTGTAATGCTATAGTCATGAAATTAAAGCAACAACAATCAGAAAATTTCAGAAGTTATAGTATTGTTCACTTTATCAGTATAAAAATTACCTGAATTGATATTGCTTTTATTACCTTTAATAGATTCTATAATAAAAATGCTTATTTGTAAGTAGAAAAGCAATTGAATTCAATTCCCAGTTTTACAAAATATCCTTTGCATGTGTAATGTGTAATGAAAATTCTGCAGTTCATCATCTCATCACAGAACATCCCTGCAAATTCGAGAAGGAAGGTGCAAAAGGGCTACCCTCTGGGAAGGGTAGCCTTCATAATGGTAATTGCTGAGGAGCAGCTGTGCTGAAAAGAACTTGGGAATGTTGGTGGGCAGCAAGCTGAACATTAGCCAGCAGCGTGCCCTGGCAGCAAGAGCAATCTTGGCATGTGTTAACAGGAACACAGCTTGCAGTAGATGGAGAAAAGTCATTAACCTCAAGTAATTAGCACTCATCATGTTTACAGTGATGACTACAGTTCTGAACCTCCCAATACCAGGATGACATCAACACTTACATTTAGGATGCTTCTCACTTGCATGCAAGACTTCACATTCAAGACTTCCCAAATTCTTGGCCTCAGGGGCAATGCTTTGGACATCTTTACACTTCATAATAGCAAAGTTTTGACTTAGTAGCACAAAGGCTTGACAAGTTTCTAGCTCATGACTGTGCTACATTAACGTAACAAAACTTGGTGTCTGTACTTTGTGAAAAACTTGTACTTATCTTGCAATGTGAATGCCGTACCTGTTAATTAAAAAGTAGCAGCAGTACATGTCAGGAAGAAAGAGTGTGCTCACACACGATTAATGGTTTAAATTAGGCAAAACCTTCACTTTTCCTCACTTTCCTCATGACAGAGGTTCACCTGTTCTTTGTTTCCAATATACACACACACACACACACACACGTATATATGTACACGTCTATATATGCATATCTCTATATATGTGTACACCTAGATACATACATGTATACATAGACACAGCTAAAGCTGTTCTTGCTTAATTACAGATTAGATGACATTTTCATATGAGGAAGTTTAATTTCATCCTGGTTAACCATGAATTGTTGCTTTTCCTGCAAATGACATCCAGTGCTCAAGATGATTTTTTAAATTATTTTTTTAATGTGCAAGGTTATAACTGTTGAACTCAAAATCTGATCCACTGCAGAACTTCATGTATACTGTAGCTCTGATAAAGCAGATTTAGGAGAAGCTCTTAATCATAGTTCATCCTGTGGAAAAGTTACTACTTTTAGATAAATAATATTTARTTATGTTAGTGTGGGATTTTCATTGGGCATTTTTAATTTGTTAATGGAAATAACAGAATGTACAAAAAGCAAATCAGTATTTCCAGTATTTTAAAAACTGCATGTGCTGAAATCTCTTGGAACTCAAGGTTCAGTATACTCAAGCCTTAAACACAAAACAAAACCTTGCAATACCGTAACAGCTGACACTCAGATAATGTGTGTTGCAATAGATTTAGCATCATGTTTTCCTCTTTAACCTGATAATGATTACTAGTGACACAATGAAACCAGAATGTTTTTAACTTGGACATGTAGTTCACATGGTTTTTGGGAAGAAGCCTAARAGAGAAGTAGTGAGATCTTGTGGTTAGAGTTCTGCAGTAAGGTTATGTCTAATACAATCATAGAATACCCTGACTGGAAGGGATCTGAAGGGATCATCCAAGTCCAACTCCTGGCCCTACGCAGGACATCCCCAAGAATCACACCATGTGCCTGACAGGATTGTCCAAATGCTTCTTTGTGGCAGCTGAGCTAGTTGATATGGATAACACCTTAACCCAGGTAGCTCATGCAGAAACCGTAAGCCTGAGACCATGGGAGGTGGGATGTGGAAATTAGGATGCTGTGGCATCATTCCAAAATAGGTCATGTCTCTGGTTCTGGTTCTCCATTAGTTCAGGACCTTTGACATTTAAAGTTATGCCCCTACTTCCCATTCAGGATTGGACCCCTACTCCCACATAACCTTATATGTTGTTAAGTTARCCTCTGGGTCTCTGGATGCTGCCTCCCAAACCCACATGGTTGCTGCATTTGTGATCAGAGCACCATAAAGTTCTACTTTTGGGCACTCCATTGTTTCTGTCTCATTTATTTTGCCACWCTCCACCCAGCTGGACTGGACCCAGAATCAGTGCCAACTGTGATACTTCTTGACCTTCTCTCAGACTGGTGCTGTGATCACTGCCCTGGGGAGCCTGTTCCAGTGCCCAACCACACTCTGGGTGAAGAACYTTTTCCTGATATCCAGCCTGAATATCCCCTGACAACTTCAGGGGATATTTYCTTGGGTACTGTCACTGTCACCCCAGAGAAGAGATCAGTGCCTGCCCCTCCTCTTCCCCTCATGAGGGAGCTGTAACTGCAGTGAGATGTCCCATCAGTCTCAGCTGCTCCTCCCATGGTTTCCCCTCCAGACTCTTCACCATCCTCCTGGCTGCCATTTGGAGGCTCTCCAATGGTTTAATGTCCTTTTTACACTATGGCACCCTATCACTCAAGGTGAGGCTGCCCCAGCTCAGAGCAGAGCAGGACAATCCCCTCCCTTGCCCAGCTGCTGATGCTGKGCCTGATGCACCCCAGCAYAGGGTTGTTCCTCCTGGCTGCCAGGGCACTGCTGGCTCATGTCCAACTCACCACTGACCAGGAGMCCCAGGTCCCTTTCCATGGCACTGCTTTCCAGCATCTCCTTCTCCAGTCCATACGCACAATAAGGATTGCCCTGGCCCAGAACAGAATCTGAAACTTTCCCTTGTTGAGCTCCACATGGTTGGTGGTWGCACATCTTTCTGATATGTTGAGGTTTCTCTGCAAGGCCTCTCTGCCYTCAAATGAGTCAACACCTTCTCCCAGTTTTGTACTATTTGCAAATTTATTTATTATCCCTTTRAGTCCTGTATCCAAGTAATTCATGGAGATGTTGAAGAGAACTGGGCCTAAGATGAAGCCAAGTGAAAAATAATATGGAGGTATCATAACAGTCTGCAGCTTATTGACCTAGTTTAGACACTCTAATCTTGCTAAAACAATTAAAGGCTGGCAATTTTTCTGCAGCATACATACATCCTGAGCAGACAAAATACAGTTTCCAAAAAAAATGCCCTTTTTCTTCTCTGACATTGGCAAATGGAGCAGGAAATAGAAGCTTTCAGCTTCTTTTCCAAAGGATCTCAAATAATCCATAGAAGCTTATTTTCCTAATTTTCAGAGATTAACATTAACTTCTTCACATTTTCTGCTTAATATTTTTAGCCATAATTGGCTTTTCCTTTAAAAGAAATGTATCTGCCGTGCCTTAGTCTATTTGGCTTTTTTTTCTCTCTCACCACTTCCTTCAAAATTGGTTGAATTTAATGAGCACTCTTAACTCATGAAATTAGCCCATGGCATATTTTCACCTCTGATTATCTGAATTACACAGGCTACTCGACAATCAGCACAGCTTTATTTTTTCCCTAAGCAAACTACTCTAGTTTAAATTGATCTTTCTGCAATCTTGTTCTAAGGAAAAGAAGAAAACTCTCTGAGTACTTCATTCTTCTCAAGCTTGATTGTAAACCCAAATGGTTAAAATGTAAGACTCCTTAAAAGATCCAAAACTGAGCAAAGGAAGGGCTAGGGTGGCTTCTCAGAAACAGATGAATTAGAAGTAAGAAACAGGTTTCCTCTTCTCTACCACTACCCACATCTGAACATACAAACAACAAAAACAATGGTAAGGTAAGGAACAAAATGAGGACAAACTCAAAAAAGAGAAAAAAAAAGAACTGGTACACAGATAAAATCAAAGACTGTTTCCTATAAAGAGTTTGTTTTGGAGTATTTATATTCATAAGGTGAATTTCTTTCTCAGCTGAAATCAGTGGACTGTTTTATTCTGATTTCAAACTAAACCAAGTTTACATCTGGAGATTAACCTTTGATTGCAAGAAACGTCATCCCAAAATTCTCAACAAAAAAGCTTAGTAATTGCTCTTGCCAGTTTTTAGTAAAGTGCTCATTTATTATTGCAAGAGAATATGAGAAAGAGCATGCAGAACATCAGATACTGATTTATTTTAACACTCCAATTCTAGAAAAAATTCCACTCTTGTTCAGGTTGAATTCTGACTCCACAGTCTTGGAATTCCAACTCCACAGACTTTGGTATGCTTTTTGCTCTAAACTGAAAAGCCTTTTTTCTTTTGGAAGTTAGGTAAAATGACCACATGTTTTCTTAATCTTTATAGAGGTAAAAAAAGAGTTCTGATGCCTCTCCCCATATGTCTGTACAGATTTTTCTCTGCAATTATGAGTTCACATTCTGGAATCAGGCATCCCAGGTATCTGGTCAGACTTCGTGGTTTCAGTTTCCATCTAGAAATCAGCTATTAGCMATTTTTCTGCCATCTTTTATTCTGTCTTGCCAGTGAGTTGCTAACAAAGATTTCTGATGTATTTTTAAAGTAAAAAGGCCAATTTCAAACAAGTATGTTACAAAGGTTTAAAGGTACCCTTAGAAAATTAGTAATTGCAGAATATGGAGGCAATTTGCTTTAAATCTTCTACTGACAGCAATTATGCTCCACTTGGACTGGGGGGGATTCAGGGGAAGTGCCATTTGGAGTATTTATGTTATACCATATGTTCCTTCATTCCTCAATGCCTGTCTAATAATACAGCTAGAATAGGATTGATTCARTATCTTGCAGCTGCAGCTTAACTTCACTAATTCCCAAAGGAGACTTTTGATGCTGACACATTAAAGTCTAGTTTATAAATACAGGAATGTATTTTGAGATCATTATTCTTAGCACTTTACTACAAAAACCTCCAAGGCAAACTATTTAATGTTCAATTCTTTGCTGGTGAGTTTTAAAGCTGATTTTGATTGCATTAATGCTTTTGGGAGGCTTAGTTATGAAACACTGAGCTCACATCTAGGTAGATTTATATATGYTTATAAGTGATCTAAAGACTCTCAGAACAGGGGAACAGGCTAAGGGGTTAAATGGATTTAGGCACTGTTTTCAGGTTGATTCACTTGTCCTACAGGTTAAGTGCTGATAACCAGATCTGAACAGTTACCTGCTCTATATTTAAAACTGTAAACTCAACTCCCACAACAAAGATTAACAAATCCATACATTAAATCAAATAAAATTAGATTTTTTTGCAGTAGTTGCACAATATTATAGAAATATTTTGTCAGAGATTTTCAAGATAACATTCTTGCATTGATGTTTTAATGGAGTTGGCTCTGTTAAACTATGGCTCTTGAAAAGGTTATTAAGCACAACCGAGAGTAGCAACACATTACAGAGGCCAGGCAGGTTTTGGGAATGACTGGCTAAAATTTTGTCCATTTCCATTACCATACAAGGTCTGCACATCAGATATTTTGCCTTCATGTAAGGAGTGCCATATTTGCTGCAGTGAAGCGCATTCCTCTGTTTATAAACTAAGGACTTGTATGTGTCAGCCTTATTGGTAGGGAATTAATACTGTTCAGCAGCAGCTGTAAGATAATAAACCCATCTTATTCTAGTACAATTGTATCATTAGAGAGGTATTAATCAATAAAGGAATGTAAATACCCAGTAAGCACTGACTGCAAACAGATGATTTAGGTTAACAAAAGCATGTTTAAGGGYTTAGTGAGGGAAGACTATAACTAAAATGGCAACATATGTTATCTTATTGCTTCTCCCTAGCCAAAGAACGCATGAACATGAAGAAAATAATGTTTAAAAAATTGGAATATTTTTGTGGAATTAATTAAGAAGGAAATGCAAGTTTTTTATTGTTGGAGTTTCTTTCTGTGCAGAGAATACATTGTAGAATTTCCTGGATGATATTCACCTGTCTGATAAAGCAATTGTATTCAGACAGACATATAATTGAAATAAACAGGTAAATGGTATTGGAGGAGGAGATACTTAATCACATTTCTGAGGAAAGAGAATTCGTGTATGTTTTCTCACTTCTGTTTATAACAGCCAAATGTGGTGTGCTGACCTGAGAGAGAAGATGATGTACTCCCAGGTTGCTCTGGCTTTCTCAGTTTTGTTTTGAAAGGTTTTGCATGTCCTGCTCTAGAGCCACATTTCAGTAAGCAGGACACAGTGAGCTGACCTAATTTGACTGAGTAGGTTGCACTTCTAACAAACTCACAAACATAAGCTGACCTAATTTAGGTGCTCATGCATTACTGTGGTTAAAAGGTCCCTGCATTAAATTGATTTTCATGTTTATTTAAAAGTGAAGAGCTTTGCAAACTTTCMGATAGACAAAACAAACAAAATTACTGTCTCACAAATTGCAGTAGCAGCAGCAGCTCAGATATAATAATTTACATATATGAGTTTAATCCATGGTTTAAACATTGAAACAGTGAATATAATCAGGAGACTCCCTATCAGGTCAGTTTTCTTCCTCCTATCTGAAAAGATGGCAAAGATGCACATTGTGACACCAGTGYAGCACTGGAGGACCTCTTCATCCTCCTTGTCAAAGTCTTGTGTGGTTTTCAAATGCAGAATCAATCGCATTAATTTGTAAGTTTTCTTCTTTTTTTTGCATAGATTCTTGCCTTTGAGTAGTAAAAAAGGGCCAGTATCTCTCTGCCTCTTCAGAGGGTCGAGGATTAGAGAGGGCATGAAGTTGGTCCAGTTAACCTCTTCTGTTAAAAATGGTTTTTTAAAAGTGGTAGTGGCATTCTAGTGGGAACCTCTGATTTTTTTTTCTCCTCAGCTCTGGAGAAGGGAAGGGTTAAGGAAGGGAAGGGAAGGGTTAAGGAAAGGAAGGGTTAAGGAAAGGAAGGGTAGGGTTAAGGAAGGGACAGGAAGAGAAGAGTTAAGCAAGGGAAAGTAAGGGTTAAGAAAGGGGAAGGGAGAAGGACTGTGCATCTTGCCAAGCATAGATTTTTCCATTATCACCTGTGAAAAGTGAAACTTCTTCAAAAGACAGAGATTTTCTTATGCAATTAAGTAACTGTAGAGTGCTGATCTATGAGAAACGTGCAGACCACAATCATTCATTCCCAAGATGTACAGCCAGCAGAAGGTTGCTTGCATGCTAGTGGCTCATTAGAGAAAACAGTTCTAGCACATAGACCACAGGCAAAAGTGTCACGTCGCACCCACACCTATACGAACCACTTCTGCTTCTCAAGGGTAAATAAAAAAATCTACCCAGGCAAGCCTTTTTTTTTTTTTTCCAGAAATACTTTTGTTTATTTTTGCACAAAAAAATAGGTAATGCATTTAAACGAAGACATGGAACAAAACATGCTAACATGAGTTTCTGTCTCTCTTTTAGGATGGGAAACCTAGTAAGAGAACTGAGTTTTAATCAGGGTAAAAATCTGGAGCTCACTGCCTAAAATAGGAACAGTAGACTGTCCTTTCAAATGTAGTAAATTCTTGCAGCAGATTTTTGTGGTTTTACGGTAGATGAAAGGCTTTCAGAGTAAATTGCATGACAAGCATCATTAGCAGAGCTATCAAATTCATCATTGTTTGTTGTTATTGAAATTATTATTTTCAAATATTTTTTGGGAAAAAAACAGCACTTAGCTCCTTTCATCTTTGCCAGGCATTCATAAACTGATCGAGAGATATGGCAATGTACTCATGACTCATAAACTTAATTTAGGCTTTGGAAGAGGAATTTTGAGTTTGTATGTATCAGTCCTACATTTTTAGTAATTTGATTGAATAATGCAGTTTTTTGTAGCAACTATATAGACATACATTTTCAAGTGTTTATATTAAAATAATATTCCTCCTAAGAGCATTTGTTAACAATAGATGAAGACTGGTAGGAAGCTACATGGATTAGGTGCTTGGAGCTATCTTTGCCTCACTGGTGTCTATGACAAAATCCCTTGCACAGAAAGTCACCCCCTTGCTGCAGGGTTCCACTGTCTCTGAGCAGAGGAAGCAACATTTATGGACCTGGATCAACAACAAATCAAGTTACCAAGTCTTCCTCTTTCCAAAATCTCTGTTACAAAGACTTTCAGCCCAACTGAATAATGAGTTCAAACCAGATAAAGTTGTATTAACTCTCCACAGTCCATAGTGCTGGTATCTTTTCAGTTTCTAGCTGATGTTGAACCCTCTGTTTCATCAGCTGCCTATTCTTATCTTGGAACAGAAAAATTCAGTGCACATGCAGGGTTGGTAATTTTTATATTAGTAAGAATATTATAAGAGTATTCAGGACAAAAATAAGCTTTTCAAGCTCTAAGTATTGGCCCCACTACATAAACAGGAAAGCATAGTTTTTTGATAACTTCCTATCTGAACACCAATTTCTCRTTTGCATGTACATATGAGTCAATTGTCAGGAAACTTCTAGATTCTGCATGTGTTTGTTAAAATTACACTTCTGTGACAGCATAACTCTGTTAGATAGCAAAGGTGCCTGGGGCTGATAGAGTACACCTATACAGAACCCAAAGCTGCATATTTGTAGCAGAGACAGAMTACAGCTATGTGCTGTTCTGATTCACAGTATATTTTCCATACTGCATACCCTGTTGCTGGGCTTGGTTACACAGTGAAATCCAGAGTTCTCATCATGGTTTTACTTGCTGCGCAATTTCAGAGAAGATAAAGTGAAACTGATGTAAAAGTGCAAATGAAAAGTTCACATGATCAAGAAAGCCTTTTTTTTTTTCTTTTTTTTTGGTATGGTCTTTCTGTGGTTTCAGAAAGGAGCAGAAATGAAAGGGTTTATTATTGTTACTACTTTCTAAATAACAGACTTTCCCAAACGCTGTTTGACAGCTACCATGACTTCACTGGAAATGCATTCATTTATGTAGTGCCTCTGGCTGCTAATTACTGTTAACAAGATTGTCTCCATTAAGTGTCCATAGGGCAGGAGTACAAAGTATTTCAAACCATGTGGTTCTGTTTAAATGTTGGTGCTCTTTCCAATCTGCTTGCCTAACCAACAATGCTCAGTACTCTTTTCCTCTTTCAGGTATTCTTATTTGAGCGACAAATGGACAAAACCAACCAAACAAACCAAAAAAAACACTAAACCACAAAAAAAAACAAAGGTTGCTAAAGGATCAGGATGCTGGCAGGATTCAGAGTTCACATTGCAGAGTGTGTTTCCTCTCTGTGAAATGAAGTTTGTGTTTACTTATCTTAAAAAGTAAGATTTTGTGGGGTTTTTTATCAACAGCTCCAAATCAATGTGCTGTAAATAGCTTGATTCCACTCTGTTTTTTCAAAGTGTGCTTGTGACAGTGTCTACATCCTCTTTGCTGTGAGGCTGAAGGTAACTGCATCAGACTGCAATCAGTAATCAGGACTCCTTGTGCATAGTCTAAGCCAGGAGTGAGTCAACATAAAATCACTCCAATTCTGGGCATTTCTCAAAAAATATTTAACGTACATTTTCCCTTAACTGCTGAATGATAATCCACAGTAATCAATGAAACTGCCCCACAGTCAGGCAGAGGGGCTGTGAAATAGAAGGAACAGTATTCTGTATAAGAAACCATGAACAGTCCTTCTCAAAATAGTTCCTAAAATTCAAGGACAGAAATCCATTTCTAGTTCCTCAAATATATGGTCAGCTGCTTAAAGGTAGTTATCAGCTTGTAACAGAAAAATGTAAGGTATTGATCAGCTGTGAAAATCAAGATAAACTTTTGGTAGCAAAACATTCAAGGGAGTTTTGAAAGTTTCCCAGTGAAAACACAAATCCTAATGGAATTGGTTTCCCCCCTCTCTTTTACTTTATTACTTTGAAAATATTTGAAAATATTTAACAAATTGAGTAGGAGTTAAACTACCTAGGAGATAATACCACTTTGAATGTTTTTCCCTGTAATAATCAGAAAGCTGAGAAACATAAATGTAACAGCTGAGAAAGTACAAAGCTGGGATTCCAGTCCGTTTGCAATGCAACTCCCTTTTCCCTGCAAAGTTCACTTCACGTAAGCATTCACAAATGATGAGTGCTTTAGCATGCAAAAAACGGTGTTGACAGGAGAAGCCAATTAGTGAAAAACTGGCAAGCACTAAAAACTTTCACTGGTAAGTGAAATGAAGCTTATATAGAGAATTGTAGCATTACCCTGCAAACATTAACAAATTATGTATCTGTGATGGTGGAAGATCTCACTGTGCAGTCCTGATTCTCAAAGATTAGAGCAGCCAGCACTTAAAATTTCTGGTTTTCCTCCAAGTGTGGTTGAGTCCATGGGGGACGTTTGTTAAAATTTACTGGATGTAAAACATTCAAGGAAGGGAATGCAAATGCTGAAGTTGCCCAAGTGAAGGTCTGGTCACCCTGCACACCTTCTGGGAAGGAGGGATGGCATTTGTCATGATGTTTACCTGGAGGTTTTTAAGAGACATAGATGTGGCTCGTAGGGATATGGTTTTGTGGTGGGCTTGGCAGTGCTGCACTCGTGGCTGCACTTGATTTTGGAGGCCTTCTCCAAACATAAGGACTCTAGGATTCTGTAATTCTGTGGTTCTGTGGTTCTGGGACATGGGGAAATGTTTGAACACTGATAGTGTACTCTAATTAGTTAGTTTAGTACATTGCTACCAGAGCAGGTTGCAAGCCATGAGGCACTCCAGCACCCTGCCTTTTGGCTTGCCTTGGGCCAGGTAGCAACACTGGGTGAAAGGGCCCTTTGTCTCTACTGGCCTTTCCTACTCCTCACAGGAGCAGGAACATGCTCTCTTGTACACCTAGATGCAGATGGCTTCCTTCAGTGYGGTGGCTTGGCTCCTCCAGTCAGTTGTGGAGTTGTGGACAGTGGAGAGCTGAGACCCCAGACTATCAACTCCTCAACCCTTCCACAGTTTTCACCACTGCCTCCTTGAGGAAAGAGGTATGCATTTCATTATTTCCTTTACTACTTCATCACAGGAAGAAACAGAGTATATTAATAGTATCACTCCTCCACCCCTAAGTCCATGGTCAGGGCCATTCTTTTGTACTGTACCTGCACTTAGTACCTCACTGATCACTTGCATCTTGAGCTCCAACAAGTGTGCATTTTAGTAGCTGCTGCCTGTTCTGGCTTGGGTTTTCTCTTTGGCTACTCAATATTCAAAATTTTACYCCCTCTTTTCTTCCCCCCTTTTTTTCCCTTTACAAAGTGAGCTGATTTGGCACAGGCTTAGCAGAAGAACTAAAGGTCATGAACAGAGACACCTTGACCTGATGGCTCCCATGGCAGTCATGCTTCAGCTGCTCTGAGGCTGGGCTTGTGTTTGCCTTCAAAAGTGAAAGCAGGGGATGTAGGTGTGTTTCCATGTTCAAACAAACAAACCTCAGGCCAAGGTCACCGAAAGGTTGGGCAGCCTGCACAACCTGCAAGCAATCCATTGCTTTTACCAACATTGCTGCCTTTTTGTATGAGGGAACAGGCTCATATGACTGATCAATTTCTGACTTAGTTTTGACATTTGTCATGACTTTTATGGCATTTAAACTACTGTGGAGTGAAAACTAAGTTGAAAACCGTGTCACGTACAAGACTCGGTGTCATCCTGCAAGTCAGACCGCAGTATGTTATTTTATTTCATGCCATGGTAGACAGTAAGAACCAGCATATATTTATCTTCCCTGTATGCATTATAGTGGAGAGAAATCAGCTCTGTGTAGTGAYAGAAAGTTCTGGCTAATACTGTGGAAGGCAGAGTATGTGCTAGGATGGATGTGGAACTGCCCAGCCCCGCTCTGGCTCCTCCTGCAGCACATGTGCCTCTGCTGACTGCAAAGAGATATTGCCAGAGAAGTTGATATTTGCATTCAGTTGTTGGGCGGTCACGAGTGGGGTTTCCCAAGGCTCAGTACTGGGCCCAGTCCTGTTCAGTACCTTTATCAAAGATCTCAATGAGGGGATCCAAGAGCACCCTCAGCCAGTTTGCAGATGGCACCAAGCTGGGTGGGAGTGCTGACCTGCTGGCAGGAAGGCTCTGTGGAGGGATCTGCACAGGCTGGATCCATGGGATGAGGCCAACTGTGTGAGGCTCTACCAAGCCAAGTGGTGGGTCCTGTCCCTGGGTCACAACAACCCCCTGCAACTCCAGGCTGGGACAGAGTGGAAGGAAAGCTGTTGAGTGGGAAAGGACCTGGGGGTGCTGGTCAACAGTGGCTGAACAAGAGCCAGGGTGTGCCCAGGTGGCCAAGAAGGTGAAGGACATCCTGAATTTATCAGCAGTGGTGTGGCCCAGGAGCAGGGTAGTGACTGTGCCCCTGTTCTGGGAACTGGTGAGACAACACCTTTAACACCGTGTACAGGTGAGCCCCTCACAGCAAGGAAACCACTGAGATGCTGGGGRAAGGTCTGGAGCACAAGTTCTGTGAGGAGCAGATGAGGCGGCTTGGGGTGTTTATCCTGGAGAAAAGGAGGCTCAGGAGAAACCTTATCACTCTCTACAACTCCCTGAAAGGAGGGTGTAGCCAGTTGGGGATCAACCCCAGCTAACTAAAGAAAATGGCCTTGAGCTGTGCCAGGGAAGRCTCAGGTTGGCTATCAGGAAGAATTTTTTCATGGAAAGGTTGGTTAAGCATTGGAACAGCCTGCTCAGGGAGGTAAGTGGAGTCAGCATCACTGGAGGTGTTCAAGAAACAAGTAGATGTTGCACTTGGTGCTATTGTTTAGTTGGCATGAGGGTGGTTCAGCCAAAGACTGGACCCAGTGATCTTGGAGGTCTTTTCCAACCTTAATGTTTCTATGATTCTATAATATTGTTCAGTAAGATGAACAGCAAACTAAAAGCTCCCTCTTGACCTACCCACAGCAAGGAACAAGCCCTGTTGTGCTGCAGGTGGGATCATCCCTTAATTTACAAGAAGCCAGAGCTTCAGGGCTGGTGTGTGCAGAGACTCAAAAATAGGTCAGGCCTTTTGTCTTTTTCCTCTCTGGGAAACACCCTCCATTCCTGTGATGCTGACACTGCACAGTTGATGCTGACGCTGACAGACTTTTCCACAAACACCATGATGGCCACTCAGAAGTTCTAAAATGGGTAGAAYGTCCCACTTCAGGTCAACTTCTCCTGCTTTTACTGCCCCTGCAGGCACTGAAAGCTGCTTCACACTATAATTTTTAACTGTCAGTTTTGTTCTTCTACTCTCTCTATATAGGTAACATATCTCACAAACTATACTGCTGGAATTATAAAGAATAACGGCCCTTTCTTTGCTCATCAGAACCACCACGGGTAATGTGTTCCCTAATGACACAATTTTTAACTGTGGTGATGTCTGTTCAACCCACGCTGGACACCCCAGATAGGCAGACCAAGCAGCTGGAATGCTGACTGCAGCTTGTAGGGAAGGTATGTGAGCAAGGCAGTAACAGCCCCATGAAATTAAGCAATTAGTGTCCCGAGTGGACCTGACTAAAACAGGTGTGCTAAGCAGCAGCCTCACATTCCCAGAAGTCAGATTTTGTATGTCATCTGGTCAATGTCTGCATGCTCACAGCCCTTTTATTAGATGAAGCTCTGAGTTCAYGGGGCTAATGGTTTCAAAATGAAGTTAAGAAAGGCTGTGGCCAYGTAATTCAGCAGGTGTTACCAATAAATGCAGAATGAGTGTATAAGCACTAGAGTGTGCAGAACTGCAGTGGCGACAATATCCCTCCACACAAGGATTAGTGAGACTCTTATTGAGAGTATTGTGTCTGGCTCTGGGCACTTCAGCAAAAAGCTGAAGGAAAATTTGGTGTCAGGAAGACCTGCTTCACTGAGTGAGAAGTGTAAAGCCTTACAGTTTAGTTCATGTGTTCAATACCATGATTAAATTTCATTGTTGACTGCAATTAGCTGTGTGAGTAGGGATTTCTGACTATTTTTATAAACCACAGTAGGCAAGGTCTACTGTCTGAAAGTTGTTCAGACAAATTTACAGGTCTGCATTAATTCCCCTGTCACTTCAGACKTGAGAAGAAGCAATGTAGTATTCTTTGGACAATGTTGTACTGCAGGACAGACCACACCAGGACAGTCTATTCTACCTGGAATAGCCTCAGGTTATATTCACAGCAGTCAGTGGAGCACATCTTGCCTGGACAGTGGTGATGCTGTCCAGAATGCTCTGAGCCCACCTCTCAGCACAGTAATTTAAGGGGATCAGAGCTCTGTCCTAATAATGCTGTTTAGCAACCAGTTTTCATACCTACAGGTATACAGAATCTGAGGCGGTGTCTACCACCAATATTCCCTGGACTAAGGATACTGCTGGGCAAATCCACAATGCATTGAAAGCTCAGCATATTTGRGAGCAGTTTTTTTTCTTTCTACCATTCGCTCAGTTCTCCCATTCAGAYACTATGAAATTCTCACTGAATTAGATTATATTATTTCTTGCCTTTTCTACATTGCTGTGGTCAAATTCCTTGCATATCTTTGCACATTTTTGTGATACATTTAAGTGTGAAGCAAAGGAGAGCTGGAAAGGCTTGTTAGTCCCATACAACTACCCAGTAGAGACTCATTGTCACAGCAATCACTCATAAAGAATTGCCATGTAGATGACAATAATAATAATGAGAATAATAATTATAAGAATGATGATGATGGTGATGATGATGATGATGATAATATTAATAATATGTCAAGCAGTGTTTTGCTSTGCTATGCAGACCTGCTGGATCCCACACCTGAAGATCTCTGTTGAGCAGATACTGTGCTCTAGATTTAAGATCTAGGTCACTCTTCATTTTTTTACATAATTAACACTATTTAACCCCCTAGGGAAAGAAAGACTTACCATCCTCAATTTGGGGGTWTTGCCTGCTTTGATCCACATGGAGGAGAAGACAGTTAAAAATGAAACAAGAAATATGATGCAAGTAAGAATGTGTTCCTTTGGATTAGGGAGGTATCCAGCATGTCTGCATTTACTCTGTGGCTCATCACKTTTTTTCAGTGGTTGAATAAAATTCTTTGTTCCCTGCCCTGGCAGAAGCAGGGCAAAGCATTGCCTGTTGGCCTTATGGTGGTGGTTGTGACACCCTGCCATGGGAAGAGCAGTTCTGTCCCTGAGCTTGACCAAAGAGAAGTGCGGAGCATGGGGAGCAAGGAGGGATGGCAAAAGTGGGAGTGAGACATCCAATGGGTACTTTGTCGCAGGAATGTAGACAGCCAAAAGCAGCCAGGGGCAGGCTTTAACAGAAATTAAAAGGAAGAGGCTTCCCAAAGGGCATGGACAGAAGAGTGGAGCCTGTTGCTGGTAGCTGGGCTGAGAGCCAGCCTGGAGAATGCCTCCTGTGTTATTCCAGACAGCAGTGAAATCTGATGGAGTTTGTGCATTTCCAAATGTGAAACCATCTCTGTGTGGTTTTTGAATACTCTCTGTTATGACAAGATGACAACAGACCCTCATGCCAGCTCGGCCAGATGGGGTCCTGTCACAGCCCTCTGGAATCAGTGCCTTTTTTTGCATATTTCCCTTTCTCCTCACTAATCTGGCATCGTGAATAGGAGAAAATGTATAATTATATTTCCCTGTTATGGAGATTTCCCTAGCCCCAGATTCATATTTTAAAAGAAGGATAATCTTTCAGGCAGATCACATATATTTTCCCATGCTTTACAGACAACAATCTAATGATATYTCAAACATTACTTCTGTATAATTGGTACAACATAGACGTAATTAATTTTGAACATCTAAACGTCTCAGTGCATAAAACTTGAGCCAAACCAAGTCACACTAAATACATACCTTTTTGTTACCTTTGATAATACCTGTTTACAATCAGTTGTGATTTAATTTTCTTGTCTGATCTTCTCGGTTCCTCTACTTTTAAGTGGTTTTATACCAGGGAAGAGATTTTTAAACATATTCAAATGTAAAAGCATTTAAATTATTGCCCTTCTTTGTGATTTTTTTGTTATCTAATATTTATCTAATGCTCATTTGCTTAAGGCATATGTTTTATAAAATACAGTCTTCACAATATTTTAGTGACTCTAGCCTTACCAACAAGGCTGCACTCAGTCATGGTATATTTATCCAGTAAATTCTGTTATCCCTGTGGCTAACAGTGAGCATGGTTCTAGCTGCCTCTTCAGTGCTGTTTGCTGAGCCACTGGAAGACTGGGATGTGCTGAGATGGGCATGGAGAAGCAAAGTTACCCATGCAGATATTCAAGGTTGCCTTTGGCAGCRTGATCCACCCAAGCTGCTAACCAAGTCCATTTCACATTCACCTAAACACAAACCTTGGTTTAGAAACCCATCATCCTCTTCAGCCTATCCCTGGAGGACGTGGACGTGTGCCTCTCCCTGAGGGCTTTCTGGGAGTGGGGATAATGACAGGGACGCGGTGGAGTTGGCAGCTGAGGGCAGCAGCACAAAACCCATGGAAATGGTATGAGGGAACAAACATCAGCAGGATCAGCCTCTTGTCATGGCACCCAGCTCAGTAGCCGTGGTCATTCCTATCCTACCTGTCCCCAGCTCCCTGGGGCCATGGGCATCCTGCCTTTGCCACAACACCTGCACTGGACATTTTTTTTCCGCCATTGCTGGCAGTACTTGCACTCTGGACTGTGCCAGGCAGATCCTGCACCTGCCCAGGGGGGGAAGGGAAGCAGTAAGGAGGTGCCGCCACTCTCACTGGGTACACACTGTCCCCACCTCCCACCCTCTTACCTGGTGGTGGGGAAGCCCCACATCCAGAGCACRATAAACATAAATATTACAAACACTATTTCAGGTTTCTCTTGCTCTTTCACACATACCACCAGCTTCACCTTCCTCAAGATGATTTCTGTCCATCTATTCTGTTTTACAGGGACACGTCATCAGGTTGCCTCTGTTTGCTCCTTCCCTTTTCCTTCTTTSCAGARGTCTAAGCCTGTTTTTCATGTGAARCTTACAAAAGAGTTCAGCTCTGAGTCATGTACTAGTCATATATTGGAATTGTGCCTCCTACATTCCCTTGGCATTTATTTCTGGATTGGTCTGCGTGAAGGAAGGCTATGGTGAGATATTAAATATCGAAAAGCAACCACAGCTGGTGTGGACAGATCGTTAAAGAAAATATTCAGATGAAAACAAATCAGTTTTTAGTAACTCACATTTTGAAACAAAAGGTAATTCTAAAACCAAATTAATTAAAAAGAATGAAAATCTAAAACTTCAATTTAAAAGTTGTAGAGGTCAGAATGAAGCAGAATTTTACAGAATTAAAATACATTCATGAGATGCCACATTGTCACCAATATGACARGGTTTTGGCCCAACATTGTGTCTGAAAAATGCATATGAGCGAGTACAGGTGCTCTCCTACCAGATTTCAAAAGTGACTAATACATTTTGCAGATGTTCTTTTAGACCTAAAACAAATAACATGAAAACAATTTAAGCTTTCATGTCTTTATATTTTAACTTTGGTTATTTTAGAGGACTGTTGAAAACAATATCCTGAGCACCCTGAAGACTTAGAAACTAACAAGCAAATAAAAGAAGTACAGACCTGTTAATATGTTCTTGTTTCTGATGTTGCTGCATCTGTTATGCAAGGAGAGGAGAAAAAGTTCACTTTTTTCAGCCTATCTTGTTGCTCTTTCTGTCTGATCTCAGMATATCTGAATGCCTGACCAAAGTGCACATCAGTTCCTCCTGCTTTACACTCTTAACTAGCAGTGTTGTTTTCCAGCTTATCTGTATTTTTCCTTCAGTGTAACAGTCCTCCTTGTTATTATGGTGCCAATTTATGAGTCCTGGGGAAGTTCAAAGCAATTTTAAGTGGCAAAACCTCAACAACAAAGACAGTTCCCGAAATCTTTCAAATTTTTCTTCTCTTTGTCACACAAGGCTCCGTTCTTCAGGACCATATGGTGACAAACTGTGTATCTTCCACCCTGAACTGCTCTCACAGTTCTGCAGACCAAAATAATTTGGTGATAAGTGAAACACAATGTCTTGCAGAGTAAATCCATTTCATCTCAGGGCTTTGYTCTTCACCCAAGGCTTCAATTATGTTCATTACTATGTTGCCTTAAGCAAGACTAGCTCCCACATGCTCCTCCACTTGGGCCAGCAGAACATTTCTTGAAACAGCCTGAGGCTAACCCACAGACCTTCAGCTGAGGAACTGTTGAGAAATGCCTCTGCCAGGGAGAAGATCCATGCAGATCCATGCAACAAGGTTTCTGAAGAAGGTAAGGGCAAGAAACAAAGAAGACTGCAGACCGTTTTTTTTTTGGTTTTTTTTTTGTTTTGTTTTGTTTTAAATGTAGAAGTCTTCCTCTTCGCATCTGAAGCTGGCTGGAAGATTTCTGGTTCCTGGCATATCTGGCTAAAAAAAACAAAAATTCAAACAATGAAGTCTGTTTGACAAAATACAAGTTCTAATGAGACTCTGTGATATAATAAGATTATTTCTTAACAGCCCACAGAGCAGAGGAACCCCTGTCCTTAGAGAGGACCAAGAATCCCAACAACTCCTGCCAACTATGACCAGCTTGAGAAAAATCCCCCCCATACCCAGTTCCAAGCTGGACCATGGGTACCCATGGGTGTCTAACCAGGACACACCACTGAGCTCCTCAAACACAAGGATGTCTGCATCCTCCATCCATAAGTGTACACATGTCCTGTCTCCAATGCTGAACACTCCACTCATCTCTCACAAAGGTTCTGGGAAATCCCTGAACTGGAGCCTTTGAAAAGTGTTGTTGAATTTATTCACTTCATCTTTCTAAACAGATACTGATAGCAGATTTTAAATTTAGCATATGTGCGGAAACCTTCTGCAATTTTTGAAGCCAAAGCAGAATCAAAAAATTAATTTGTGCCCTAAGGAGAAAAAAAACCAAACCAAACATGAGTGTACTAACAGTATAAGAAGTAAAGATGGATGCTAACTTGTGGATGACTTGCCTGGATAGTCAATAGCTGCAACAAAAGTGATAATACAAAAAAGCACTGGAGGATATGTAGGGGTCAGCAGAAAGTGCTGAGGAGCACATATACTGTATGGACAGGCCACACTTATGCACCATAGGGCACTGAAAAACTTCCTTTTCACAGTTGTGGAGGTTGTAACCTGGATTTCATTAATGGCTAAAAATGTAAGAGGGCATAGAATGACTCAGAAGCTCCCAAACAGAGTGTTGGGACCCAAAGAGAGCTGGCATACCCATGAAGCACAGGTACATTTCTGCTGGACCCTCAACAGTCACCTGTTTATACCAGAGCAGGTTTTTGTTGTGGGTGGTTTGCTGGGTTTTTTGTGGAATCTTTAGTGAGGAGGCAGAAGCAGTGTAAATTTATTGCAAGTGAAAAGTAATTCATCTTTCTTTTAGCCTCTTCGGGGTACTAATCTTTCAGTTGTCCCAAGATTTAGACTCACAGATTTCATTTCCTATGTCCCAGACAATTAGACAAAGGCAACAAGGTGAGACGGATAGACTCAAATGTCTCCTAGAAATGAAACAGCTTCTGAAGCAGAGGTGCAGAAGTAAAACAAAATGTACTTTTGCTTCAGGGTATTCTTGATACTAGTTTTTTTCTTTTCATTGTGGTCCCTCATTTCCCCACCCCGACAAAATGCAGCCATGACAACATGGAAATCCCCTGAGCAGCATAGGTCTGATAATAAGATTATTCATGTTCAAGAAAAATATTATGTCTGAAAAGACCTTTTGTTTTAGTTTGCTCCAACTGAAACAGGAAAAAAAGAAAGAAAAAAAATAAAAGATCAAAGTGATAGCCCACTCAATTATAAACAAGACAAATTTAAAGTGAGAAGGTGTCATTTCTGGATAGTGACCAATTTGTACAGGAGAGCCTTTCTTTAATGACATTTATGGCTGAAAATTAGGTAGAAATTACCTTAAGGGTTTTTAGAATAATATGATAAGGAAGATTATTTTAAAAAGGTAAATTCTCAAGTAGTCTTTTCAAAAGCAAGGGATAGGCCTTAGGTATGAGAAATCACCAGGACTCAATCTCACYAATTCAAGTTTGGCTCCAATGTACTTTGGTCAAGCACAGAAAACTTGAGCATGAGACAAGAGTACAAGTAACTGCTCAGGTCTCCCCAGCTGACTCAGAGAAAGGCAATGTCTTGAAGGGATACCATGTGAATTTAGCAGTGACACAAGCACTTCTGTAAAAGAAGTCAAGCTCTCAAGTGAGAGTCAGTGAGCCCACGGTGGTGCCACCTCCAGTGGCTCCGTGGTCCCTGCACCATGTCCAGCTCCTGTTTTGTGTGGGTGGCCAAGCAGGTCCCTCTCCTGTTAGTGGGAGAGAGGTATAGTAGAGGTATAGTAGAGGAACAGATACCGAGCCTGCCTCACCCTGGGCTCTCTCTTAATTCAGTGAAGGRAAATAAATGCATTTAGGGTTTTAGATTTCATCTTTCTAAAGTCTGTTGTCCCTTCCCTGGCCAGACAGAAGTGAGCAAGGAGAGTCTTGGCACAGCAGTACTCACAGTAAATGCCAGCACACTGACCAAAGAGCCCACCCCACTCTTCTGTACTAGGCTTAGTGCACCTCCAGGGAATGCTTTGGTGGGGAGCCCCATGGAGGCTCCATAAGGTGGGGCTTGAGACAGATTTTGGAGATAATCCAGGCAGCCTTGCTGAGATCTTATGGAAAGGGGGCCATTTCTTCCTATTARAACTGGGCAGGGGAGTCTACAAACAGTGCCTTAGCTGCCCAATGCTCTTTACCTAGGGCAGCAAGAGACACTGCAGGACAGTCCCTGATGCCCTGGAAAGCAAACTTTTCTAGCTGTAACACCTGAGCTTTCTTCACTTTGGTGAGCATTTTCAATTATTTCCTTGCAAACAAAAAAGCTGATGTGGCTTCCATATTGCGCCTCCTTATTACAGTGTCATAATTTTTCTTTTTGTTTGGGTATTTTTACAAATTTTGCCCTCATCTTCCTTTACACCCCCAACCTGAAGCTTTTTTTGGTGCAGCCAGGGCTGTGCCAGAGCTTGCTCTTCTGTTTCAGGCCCTCAGCTCACCTGTAGTTAAGCCACATCAGTCAGCCCTGTGCACGGCCCTGCTTTATGCTCTGGTGTACGTCAGTGTATTCAGCCACAGAAAGGATGCAAAGGAAATATCTGACACCTCTTTATCTTTGGCTTTCCACCTTTGCTTTATCCAAAGCCTGAAAAAATGTGAGATGTGCCACTTTGCTCTCAGGAGTCAGGTTTTTGCAGGATTAGTCTTTTAAATCACAGGTTTTTCTGGGTCAGCATTGCCTTATGTAGGACTTCACAGAATCACAGAAGGCTTGGGTTTGAAAGGGACCTTTGAAGATTCCCTTGTTCCAACCCCCTTGCCATGTACAGCCACACCTTCCACTTTACTCAAAGCTGGCCTTGAACACTTCCAGTGATGGGGCAGACACAGCTTCTCTGGGCAACCTGTGCCTGAGCCTCACCATCTTCACAAGGAAGAATTTCTTCTATATGCCCAATCCAAATCTACCTCCTTTTATTTTAAAAACATCACCCCTTGTCCTGTCACTACAGGCCCTGGTAAATAATTTTTCCACATCTTTCTTACAAGCATCCTTTACTTACTGAAAGGCCATGATAAACTCTCCCCAGAGCCTCCTCTTCTGCGGGATGACCAACCCCAGCTCTCTCAGCCTGTCTGTGCAGGAGGTGTGGTGTGCTCCACCTCTCTCCTCATCTTACTGGCCTCCTCTGGACTTGACTCAAGGTGCCTGCCCTTCTTATCTTGGGGCTGAATGGAGCGCTCCAGCTAGAGTCTCACAAGAGTACACAATCACCTGCTGGCAGTGCTGCTTTTGATCCCGGTACTTAAAGAATAAATGAAAGCAGTCACACATAGCGTTTCATACCAGGACGATTTTTCTCCCTTGGACCTGTGCACCTCTCTTGCGAGCGAAGTGGAAGGCAGGGCTAAGGCAGGCTCGCAGGGCCGCCAGCAGCTCAGACCACACGCCAGCCGAGCCAGGAGCACTGYCCCACAATCGTGCTCCCTTTCCCACTGGGCTTTACCAGCTTTACCCAAACGCGCTGGTGGCCCGYTCCAGGACGTGCTCAGTGCAGGAGCGGGAAGCAGTTTCACAGCAAAAGCTCAGCAGTTATCTTTACTTTGGCTTCCTGCCCGCTGCCCGCGGCCCCGCGGTGCGTAGGCATGTTTACATTTCCCGGGCTGGCAGGCCGCGGCCGCGGCCCGGCTATAAAGGAGCGGGGCGCGSCGGGCTCGCAGCCCCGCTGCACTCATGCGGCCTGCCCAGCATGACACAGCCCAGCACCGTGCTGAGCGTCCTCGCCATCTTCCTCCACACCGCTTTCGGGGAAAGTGGTTGCACCTCGGCAGACGGTGATGGTGAGTCATTTCAKCTACATCTTTGCACTCACGTATGATCTTGAAAAACCTGAGTTAAGCGCTCCAGAATGCAACTGCGTGATTAAATGCGCTCGTGTTTTAACTTCCAATGTCTCTTTAGTGCCAGTGCCTGAGGTGGAGCTGGGGGGTGTCTATTTAACTTAATCCCCAAACCTGCTGTCCTTATCATGCAAATCCACATGAAATAAGGGAGATCACAAGTGCAGGCACAGGGCATGCAATGCCAGACCTGTTAATCCCTGTTGTCGCTAGTGCTTGTGTGGGGGCTTATGCCTGGGAACAGGGATAACCTCACCCTTCTGCAGCCCATGGTCACCCTGAGCTGCCATTAGAGATGGGYGAGGTTCTGGCTTCTTTTGCTCCTGCCAGTCTCCTCTAAATAAAATATTTTGAAGTAACTCCAACTGGCCCGAACTGTTCCACTTCAAAAGCCAAACTTTTACATTTTCYTTAAGCAGTTTCATCAGCTGTATCTGGGATGTAGTCCCAGTCTTCCTCATAGCCTGGCTGATGTTCTCACAGCACATCACTAAACAGCATTCACCTCCYACTGAGCAAATAATTATAAATTAGCAACACTTTTAATTCAACCKTACTGTAGACTTTATGACCTCATTTAGAGAAATGAAAATTATTTAGCAGTATCAAGATCAAAAACATAAATAAGCAGAATATAAAAACATAATAAACGGAAATAAAACCAGGCTGCTATTCCTTTTCTCAACAGGGAGATGAAAAATTTGATTTAGAGATTCAGTCCCAGATCTACTAAACTCTTATTTRTCTGATACTAAACAAACAGCAATACCAAGAGTTTGTGCACTGTGMCTGAAGGACATGGGCTGTCACTCAATTATGGGTAGGTTAGCCCTCCATTGTTTGGGAACAAAAGAGTTTTTTGGTTTTTAGGAGGAGAATGGTTGTGTCTCAGTTATGCTGTCTCTCAGTTAGGGAATCTCATTTTTCCCTTGGTATTATGTATTTTAACACRTGTATCCAGACAGTTGTACATACATACATATGTACATAGACAGGATATGCATGATAAGCTTTTCATTAAAAGAAAACAGAGATTGCCTCAGACTTACATCTAACCACTCTGGGGATTTTATTTGCCATTTATTCATACAACTTTCAGCTGTTCAGAGCCAGCTTTGGAAAACAGCTATGGTGATGAATGTTCAATGCTAGTGATTTATTGTTGGTGTCACTGAAATCTTCAGGGCCTCCCAAAATCAGATATGATCAGACCTTTACTTGTTTTGTCACTAACATGAGTAAATWATTATTTCCTTATACTTGAAGACAGATTCAGGAAATCCCCACTGAGCAATTAGCAGCTTTTATGACTTCTTTATGAATCTCCTGTGTTTGGCCAGCAAACTAACTAATCCAGGGTAAAATCACCCATGATGGATATTTGACTTACACTCTTTGCCTCTCTGACTTGCCCTGCCTCCTTACAAAGTGCCAGTTGCCAACTTAGGCATGAARTTGCCCATATGGGCACTCTTGCAGGCAGAGGAGGGAAGAGCTAATTGCAGCACTTGCCTCCATCTCCTCYTCTCTTCTGAGCATCAGACTGCCTCCCAGCTTCTGTCCCCTAGCCAGGAAGAAGTGGTGGAGATCCCCAAAAGTCCTCAGAGAGCTGCAGGCAGAGCTAAGGAGGGGCAGGCAGGGAGAGGGTGCAGGTGGCACGAGAGGCTCGTGGGCAGGGCACCTTCAGTGGTCCTCCTACCCACACTTCTTCAGGTTGGGTTTCTCCRGCACCTAAACTGTTGTGATTAAAACAGGTTCTGCCTGAATCACATCAGTGCTAGAGGTCTCACATTACTCTGTCCATGGAGACAGTGCTTACCTGTGCCTTTGGTGTYGCGCGTTGCTCTCAGTCCTGGCAGCTCTAGACCACAAAGCTGAAGCATGTCCTTAGCCTCTGGTAAAATCCTTCTCTTCCTAAAGACACCTGAGATTCCTTCTGTGGTTTGAACCATCCTGTTGGATGCTGTCCAAACCCAAGAGAGAACAATTTCTGTAAAGGACCTGTCATGACTGTAGCTATGAGAGCAGTTATTGTCCCAGTTTAAAATCGCTCCTTCCCAAGCCCTACCTTTATTTCAGCAGAGCCAGGTTCATTGTTCTGCCTGGTCTGGGCTTCTCAAGGCAAACATTACAATAGTCTTGTAAATTTTTAAATGAGTGAAGAGTCCTTAGCAGTATGAGTCATGTGAGGCTAATCAAAACCATTCACGTAGCCAACACATTTGTGCGTGGCGATTCTGAGGTTTAGGGCAGAAGTGAGGCTGACACTACGTGCATACTTATGTCAGACAAAAAAATTAGTCAGCCCAAGGAAAAACCATAGCAGAAATAGCATTTCAAGCTGCTTACTTAACAATGTTCCTGAGGTTTAATTATCATATAGTCTATGGTTATTGTGTTATTTCCATGAATAAGGAACCACAAAATCATAATGTGAAAATTCAGTGTCTAAATGTTAAAGTCAGCTTTCCTTCCAGTGTGGCATCAAAACTGCACTGCATTGATTAAACCTTGAATGGCCGTTTGAACTGCAAGACTAAACCTTTTCTTCTTGTCATTTTTCAATCAAACTGATAGAGCATTAATACAAATTTCTGTAACTTTTCAGCAAATAAGTGGTGAATAGTTGAATTCTTCTTTATTTGATAAGGCATTTATTAATAGGATGATTGTCAGGATTTTGAGTTGATGCAAAGTCTGGTAGATATCATTCGCATATACAGAGATCATCAAGCARTCATATAGAAAGGCAGGTGAGTCATCCTAACCTTTAAGTTTTAATATTACCTTTCATATAAAGCAAGTCTCCTGACAGTTGCAAGTGAAAACTTAAGAGAGGTTTAGAATGTGGCATATCTGTGCATGTCAGCTTTGGGTGTATATATCTGTATAAAATACAGTGGGTTGTTTTCCATTTTAAACAGATTCATTTCAGCTTACTTGGCATCCCCCAGATTTTGAATACACATATTTTTATGTACACACTTTTACCCACAAATATGTAACTATATGTAGTACATATTTCTGTACAAGCATACCTGCCCCCTATGGCACAGGGTGGCACTGGGCAAGACTGCCACCTCTGTGAAACTGCTGCAGGACTTGCTCCAGAGTTGAGCTGATTTCTGTGTCTTTGTCTTGAATGTGATGGTTAAATACAGCAGCTTCGTAAAGGATCTGCTTTTTCTGCATCTCTCTGTGTCTGTGTCTGTCTGTGTCTCTATCTCTGTCTCTGTCTCTGTGCTGGTTCTCCCCTCAAAGCAGCAACACTGGTAGAGGACACTGAATTTGTTTTTCTTCAGGGAGATCTGGGCTCCCTGAGCTGTGCTGAGAAGACCAGTTATAATTTCTTAGCACCAGCTGCTCATGGTGACAAACAGCCACTATTAGCTCATGGGGGAGAGATCTCCCTGTGGGTTCTGGATTAGTGCAGCATCACATGCTCCCATCCCATCGTGGGAGCTGGTGGCAGCAGTCCCTTTCCTAGCCTCTGCCTGCACTGCTTTTGTGTGTTTCTTTGCATTTCTGACTGACTTCTGGAGTTCTTTTCTTACTCAAATCTGACTGCAGATGCAAGAGTTGACCATCATTTTCTCTGGGAGGGATTTTCCATCGGAAATTTTTCAACGGGCAATTCCCCACTCCTTTTGTGAGTCTGAGTCACTGATACCCCACAGCAGATAGCAAGAGGACAAGGAGGAATAGTTTTGAACTGTCAGAAGAGAGCTTTAGATTAGATACTTGGAAGAAACTCTATACTTAGAGAGCACTGAAGCTCAGGAACAAACTGCCCCAAGAAGTTGTGGATCGCTGAAAAGGTTCAAGACCAGTTTAGATGGGCCCCTAAGCAAACTGATCTAGTGTGTGTCATTCCTGCCCATGGCGGATGAAACCAAATGATCTTTAAGATCCTTTCCAACCCAAAACTTTCTTTGATTCTGTGATTCTTTTTTTCACTGCATCAGGTGCCCCATATGGCAAGGATCTGTCTCAGGAATGGGTACCAGATGACTGAGCAGGGGATCAAGAATAATCCCTTGACTCAGGAAATAAGTTTATGTATCGTGACAGCTACCCTTAACCACTGGTGAAAGGAGTCAGGCATTCCTGCCCCTAGGATTCATTCAAGGGGCAGGAATATTATTATGAAATAAAATTATTATTATTACAATAACCCTTTCTCCATCCACTTGGCCATAGTGGGTGAGATTTTATGAAATGAGGCTGAACTGGCATTTTCTGCCAGAGAGGAGTTCTCTCAGAAATGTCATTTTTTGCATCACTGGCCTCATACCTGCCAAGTGTAGGATGTTAGAATTATGCTTTTAGTCAAATCATGATTGTGTTATTAGTCATTGAAGTAAATTTGCAGGAAGCCATGCATTCTGGCAGAAAGTCTGAGATTTCCCTCCTGAGCACAAATTCGTGACATTTCAGAAAGCTTTCCAATACAATCAAAATGGGGCTTAGCTGCCTCATGAYGCCAAAATATTCTTGCAAGTGGGTGGACCTCACTGGCATGCAGGGAGAGCAACCTTGAAAGGTRCAAACAGCATTTAACTTCGTTTTGGACAAGGTTTGTCCGCTTTTCACAAAACAGGTGATCCTCTTTCTTTCAGGCAGCCACATGAAGAAACAACCTCCTAAGCAATGGAGCTGCAAATCAAATATACTCACGGGTTTACTTCAGTAACATCTTGTGAATATCTCCTTAGGGACTCTCGGGGATGATGAACCAGACAATTTTGACATTGATTGCTTCAGCCAGTTGGAAATTAAGGACTCCTTTAGCAGCCTGACSTGCAATTTCACCGAGCTGCCTGCTTACAACACTAACTACACCCTRTCTCTGTGGTAAGTGCTGTCAGTCTGTCCCTCAGTAAACCTGGGAAGTGAAATGCTGTGCACTAGTGAGTCACATTGCCACATGCAGGGAAATGGGCAGCAAAGCTAGACAAAAACCTGCTTCAGAGTGTTTTGCCGACTTTGAGTACTAYATTCAGCAAAGAAGAGTTTACTGAGGCAGAACATAATTCCCTAATGAGAAAAAGAAAGAGCTGGAAGAGTCTCTAAAGGGGATTATGTCTCCAGTAGTTCCGCTCTTGCCTCTGTTGCTCTGGAACGCCTGTAATATAGATTATTACAGCCCAGGATGAACTGAGAGCTTTTTACTTTAATTTAAATGCTATTTTAAAAAATGTTTTTGAAGACACAAATCCTTGCCACAGAAAATTCTTTAGCAGAAGGTTAATTTTCCACATCCGAGTAAATGCCTGCATCTAGGTTAAGACAAAAACTCAGCTATTGTCTTTGCACACAGAGACATACAAGAAATCCACTAAAACAAGCACACAGGCCTCCAACAGTTATCAAGCACATCAGCCACCTCTACTTCCTATCAAGGCCTTTTAACTCTTTCCACCCTTTTTTTTCCACTGTTGCACCAACCTGAAGATCAGATTTTGTTTCTTGAGCATACAAATCCTTTTCCCATTTTCTGTTTTTCCTGGAACTAAGAGTTGTGTGGCAGCCAAAAACAGAAGTGGATATTTTTTTGTGAATCTTTATATACTAGTCACTAATTATTTMTTTTCTTTTTTCTCATAGTTTATTAGAATTTTTCTATTTTCATGGGACTTATTATGGGTCTTYACTGAAGTTTTATTGCAGTTCTCAAGCATGGGAGCCACAGAAAAGGAAAAAAAGTTCTAAAACTGCCATGTGATTTCTTCATGGCCAGGCTGACTGYTGATCGTCTATTTGCTACCACCTAAGTCAATAAGAAATTTCTCTTTATCTTCAAAAAGCATCAAAACACATTGCCCTATATTTAAAAATARCAGTGGTAAGGTAATTTTTAAAGATGCAAATGTTTTAATACATATGCCTCCAATTAAATAATTACACTTTCTTCTCAAGGGCTCCATGTTGATTAATGTGATTCACGTCACTTTACTATTGTGCTCAAGGACCACAAGGAAAAACACTGTCAATCTCTTAAACTCCTTATTTGCGTTGCATTATTATTTCTTATTTCGCATGGAGTCTCACTTCAGTGAGWTGAGTGAAATGAGCAAGCAGGATTCATCCCCTGTAGTTAGTAGTCAAGTCATATTAACACTGAGAAGAAATTATTGTCATGTCACTTTGTCCAACAGTACCAAGGAAGACAACAATTACGCCTGCTCCAACATGAAGAAACAGGAAGATGTATTCTTCTTACATTTCATTGATATACTCTCAAACAGAGATGTTTGCATGTACTCTGAGATGAAGAGAAGGGTCTGCAGGAGTCTGGTTGTAACTGACATTGGTGAGACACTTAATATTTTGGACATTTTTAAAGTTATTGGCATTATTGGGGAAAAAACAGCCCAGCACAAAGCCTAAGGGTCAATCTGGATGACATAAAGGCAGCATAAAATAGTATCTTAGTGAGCATGTAGCCTGGATTGGGGTGTTACCGGAGTGTGGTGTTTCCCCTGCTTCAAAGCCAGACATGATTAACCTCCATTGCAAATGCATAGCTGAATTCAGGCTAACTGTGGCACTGCCCGGACCCAGACATAGACTGAATCCCATYCATGGCTGAAGCAGCTGTTCCTGAGTGTGGGTGAACTGCCAAGCAGGGACATTTTGTTCATCTCTGACTAGGGATTATGCAGTTTAGGGACTGTCCACCCCACAGATATCATGAGCTCAGTAGCACAGGGCAAGAGTTGCAAGATCTCACTTCACATGGTGGTGTATCCTGTTGTCTGAACAAGGTGCATCCTGCACTGATAGCTGTGAACATGCTGAGACCCACCAAGGACCTCACCAGGGACCTGCCTGAACCAAGGAATAGGAAACTCAAGGGGAGGAGGAAATACACAGAATTTACTCTTCTTGCTAACCATTCCAGGGCTGCAGGACAGGCATTCCAGGCCTGTGTAGGACACATTCTTCTCTGTTCTTCTCTGGTAACACAYTGTGTTGTCTCCKGTTGGCAGTAGRCACTGCAGCATTCCTCTMTTGTGAAACATTTCTGCCACARTCCAATGGTTTTGTAATAATTTTAMATTACATCTTAGTTTACAGGCCAACCTGGACCATCTYTGGCAGTCCCTACTCTAAAAACTGTGGAARAGCTAAGTATCTGGAGGTTGTAGAGAAGGAGYGAGAACAATTTATGGCTATATGTGTTTTCCTGAGAGGAGAGAGGTGTGGGCTCTGTGTTGCTGTGAGAGCTGATTTATTCATGCAAGGTGAATTCAGGTAACCTCAGTGCCACCCTCACCCTGCAGGGCTCAAGCACATCCAGCTCAGGCTCAGCTTGGTGAGAGCCCTGAGGGCTGCATTTTGGACTTGATGTACTTGCATGGTCTTTGGCACAGCCTCCTGCACACCAGGGCAGATGAGGGTTCATAGCAAGGGTCTGGAGCCACAGCCCSCTGTGGTCTATCTAACACTGTCAGACTTTCTCCCTCTCTCTATCCCACTGCCCTGACAGACAGCCACAGTGGTACCTGAGCACAGGTTGTTCTCCAGTRCCTCCTCCCAGGTGGGTTTTGCCAGGGAGCCTCCATCTGAGAGCACTGGCTAGAGGGACTGAMTTTCAGGCCTACAAGTTGCCACAGGGGTGGGCGTGCTCAGGAACTGCTTTCCAAGACTAAATATCGTATTCCTCACAAGCACCTCCCCTTCTGGTCAGACTACTTCTCTAGGAGGTACAAGCCCAGGGATCTCAGGATCAGGGCATAAGGATGAGCTGGGGCTCAGCATTGAGGGTTGCCTGACTCAGAACAGCTCTTCCTCAAGACAGGTCACCCTGCAGAGCTGTAACTTGAAGTGGACTTTTTATTACATTTCAAACCCTGYTTATTTTCTAGTAACATTATTCTGCTCCTCTTATATCCTGTTGTCATYTGCAGTTAAGCCYGAAGTACCATTTGCTATAAACATCACATATGAAAGGGAGGCAAATGAATATCTTATTCGTTACTGTACACCACACTCAAGGAAGAAATACTTAAAGGACAAATTAGTACACCAAGTAGCCTATCGGCAGAAAGAAGGYACTTGGAAGGTAAGTGATGATGTATTGGTGTGCTTATACTAAYTTCCAAAATTAAACATTATCAAAATTACCTGTGCCACGTGAAAATGGTCAAATCTGCATTTCTGCAGATCTCARTCTGAAAACTTGGAAAGGTGCAATATTTGGCACTTGGAAATTTCATTAGTCAAAAGAAGTTTCGTTCATTTGGGCTTTGCAGTAGGAATAGAAGACAATGTGTTGAACCATTCTAAGTTTGATCTTTGCTGTGATGATTTTGCTGTTATTTTCTGTGCTCATCAGTCAGTGAAACATGTGACCTCTTTACTTATTTTGCAACTTTCTTCGCATCTCCTTTTCCAYTGAATCATTCCAGGCTTGCAGTCCTGCAGCTCTCCCACCCTCAGGCTGTCTGAGGCTGCAGCTGCCTGTGAATTGGGTCTGGCTGAGGCTGTCCAGCTGCAGGGATCTCTGTGTCACCAGGGCAGTCATGCAAAAGCTAGTCACAATCTTTGAAAGCRTGGACTACACCTTGGTTTTACAGAGGGAACACAATGTTGTCCCCAAAAATCAGATTTGTTATCTGGAGTGCAGCAAGCCAGTAATTACACACTTGAGAGAGACATTGATTGTTCCAGTTGCACAAGCCTGGGTGCTCAATGGCATTCCACAAATCAAGCACACCGTTTACCAAAACCTTTTACTATTTATACATTCTAGCAAACAAACTAATTAGTGTTCCTTGGCCACAAGTTACATAGTTCTCTTATTAATTAGTGTTCCATCTTTTATCAGTTAATGATTCTCCCAGGTCTCATGCTAATTAGCCCTCAGGCTCAGTCTTTGTCTTCTCTTGAGTTGGTGACTCTCATGACCCGGTGGGCCATGAGTCAGCAGTCGTGATCTGCTCCTGCCAGAATTACCCACTACCCAGTTCAGAGCTGATTCAGCACAGTCACCAAGTTGTCTTTATTAGTTTCTTCCTTGTCTTGGGGGTTCTGCCAAATGTCTATTATGGCCCAAAATTTCTGCACTGTTTGTGTCCATYATCATCACGACATCCTTCTTCCCAAGCTTTGTTAATCTCCTCCCAGGTCCCCACATCAACAAACCATGTCAAGATCCAGACCTTAACAAGGCARTTCTTCCCACAAGTGATTTGTTTTTCTTAACACCTGGACATCACTTAGAGCTTGCTTATTAACTGCTCTCTGTTTCACAGATTAAAACTCYCTCCTTGTTGATTAGGACTGAAAATATACAAAGATCAAACAYCAAAGAATTTAAGGGAAAAAGAAAATGGACTCAGACAGCTAAATACATTGAAATGGAGAGCACCAGAGCTGCACTGCAGGGTTTCATCTTCTTCCCTGTGACTGCCCTCTCAGACATTTTTCTTTTTATGCTGCAAAAATGTTTTTTTTCCCCATCTCTCCTCTGAGCCTTTCAGGGAAGCGTGTATTCCCTACTGCAGTGTCAGCTGCTGCAAAGCACRGTTAATACTCGCAGCTGTTTTCCAAAAATCTTTTGCCTGGCATTTGTCTCTCTTCTCAATACTATCTGGACTACGCTGCTGTTTAACTAGGCTGATGCCCTGATAAGCACCTGTGTAATAGCTAGAGAGATGGAGTAAACAGCACAGTATTTCAGGGATGCACCTGATCTCACATATTTTGCTGAACTCGAGGATAMTTTTCCACTGCCTTCTGGAAAAATAATTGGTTTTTTTGTGTGTGTGTGTGTTTATGTTTAGACAATAGAGTCACCATACCTTCAGATAAAATTGCTGGGGAAAAACCTTGAAAATGAAGTATCGTATGAGGTGAAAGTACGTTCTCAGCCCAATGGAGATTATTTTAAGGGCACATGGAGTGAATGGAGCRCTTCCAAGAGCTTCAGGACAGCAAGAGAGCAGCACTCCACAGAAAGCTGTAAGGGCTGAAAACAGTATGGTCCTCCTGGAGGAAAGCAGAGCTGGGGGCCTGGGCTCTCTGGACAGCCTCRGCAGCAGCAGGGATGAGAGAATGGGGAGGGAAGAGCTCACAGCTACAGCAGGGCCAGCCCTCACAGCACTCCAAGGAGGTGACTCACAGAGCAGCTGGGTTGCTCTGGTCTGGGGCTGACTCTCCATGAAGATTTAAATCTCACTCAAAGGCAATAAGGTCAGAGGAAATGCTGCCATGAGAGCATGAGGGTGTGGTGCAGAGGGAGATGAAAGCTGACTCACTGCTTGCTGCTGGCTGGCTTGCCAGGAGAAGGAAGAGCTTGCACCAGGCATTTTGGGTAAGGCACAAAGAGCTGTGAAACACCACCCCTTTCAGGACCCTGGGTTTGGGTGTGAACATGGCATTTGAATTACAAATGCAACACAGGGTAAAATCTCATCACTGCACATGAATAATCTTTGTGGTCCATGGGTCCCTACAGTCTCCAGGGGCACCTCGACATTTTGGGTGTTAGAAGCCATGTCTGTGCTGCTGTGAGGACACAGCCTGTGCTGGTTTCAGTGCACGAGAGGTGACAGCACGCCTCAAGCTGCTTTATCCAGTTTGTGAACACAGCTCAAAGCTCAGCCAAGTTGCTGATGCTCTGGCAGCCTCATTTACCTCCTTCAYGGAGGCAGGAGAAATGAGCCATTGYATCAGCCCAGTGATAGGCAAGTGCAGTGCTTGGTGTTAATTCYTAATTTATCATCTGAAAAGACACCACTGTTATGATGGTGGCTTAACAGTGAGACWTTTACATGCATTGGCTGATATTCTTTGTTTTTCTTTAGATAGCAGTATGGTCATGGTTATGCTCTCCATCCTGGGATTCATGCTGTCCCTTACTATGATTGCACTGATGGTAATTTTTTGGGAAAACAGGTAATCTCTTTGTATCAGAAAAGATGTTGGAACCCAATCTTGTTCTGACAGTCTTACTGCTTTCCCTGTTATACTTGTGAACTATTCTTTCTCCATCTCTGGATCTCTGTATCAAGCTGATGGCAAGCAAAGAGTAGAAATAAGCAATAYAAGGGACAGTGTTGGCAGGCAAAAGATGACCTGCAACCTGGATCAGATTTCAGTCTTGAGTTCAAAACRCTGGCACTTTTTGCAAGCCAAAGTCACCACAAAACGCCTAAAGACTCAGTGTCCCACTGGAGGCAAATTTGACTCACAAACTTCAAGCGAAATCCAGAAAAGAAAGGGACCTGCCGGTTTTAGTAAACTCCTAAGTGTRGAAACAGCATGCCAGGGTGATGATCTCTTTCACAGGCTGAGTCAGCAGGGTGCTTGCTCTGCAGTGCTTTCAGAAGCAGCAGGGCAGAGCCYTCTGCAATAGGGGCTTGATGGTGTCAGCCTGGCCAAATCCTCTTACAGCAGGCCATGAGRCAGAAGTGGGAGTAAGGATACATTCACTATTCAAGCAGTCCTTGGTCTGCATTTGGGTTTTTTCATGTATCTGCTACACAGCAGTCAATGGATAACTGTAAATGTATTTTTAATTGCATGGCTCACTAGAGCTCACAAGCTTAAGAAAATGAACAGACATGTAGATARTGTTATGAAACTAGAATCTGGAGGGATAAAATCCAAGTTTAWCTGTAGAAGATGAACTCCTTGCAAGACAGAAAGCCCAGGACTCTTCAACAACATTCAGAGCAGTCTGTCCATGACACCTAGCTCAAGAGAGGTATCTCTGTGTGAGCTGCTTTTTGGGACAASACTTGGGCTGTGCTAACTCCAGAGTARCATATGAGGATTAYCTGGCAGTGTTAAACATGGGGATTACCTGGCCAATGCTAGTTGGCCTCAGYCATACCATGTCACAAACAATTTTAATAATTAAACTTTTTTGACACTGGAGTTACCTGCCCTAGTAGTTCTTCATACACAAGTATAGAGATAGCTTGAGATCTCTCATTCTTGCATTCTGCTGTTGCTGGGAACCTGCAGTTCTGTAACTTTGCTACAAGTTTTGCTTATATAACACTGCAGCAAAAAGGGGTGGGACTTTTTGATCCCRGATATTTTAATTTTAAAAAGATGAGGGTTTTATACATGTGCATATACACAGCCACACAGATAAAATTAAATATATATTCATATACATGTATAACACTGCAATGATTGAATATCAGTTGGACAGCATTCTCTGGATGCATAATAGCTGAGAGTATCAAACAGCACCACAAGGAAACTTTGCTAATCAAGGCAGTAAAAATGAGGTCTGTGAAACAAGGCTACAGGACAGATGTCTGAAGCTCAAATTGCTGACCAAGGAATGGGACAATATGTCATTCTTTGAATTAATTGAACATGCAAAAGTAAGTATCAGCAATTTTCCACTTTAACCACAGGATCTTCTTGCACTTGCAGAGAAGTTTCACCACACAGAAGCTTGTTAACACAGCTAGATGAAAACAAGCAACAAACTCTTTGCCAGCATTATTTGCTGCATTTCCAGTACTTAGTGAAGTGTCTTCTTTTAACTGTGACGCTTTATGCACTCCAAAGAACAGTGACTTTTTGGTGACCTTTACTATTCCTCTTCTCTTGTCTGGTTTATTCTGAGGCTTCTCTGTCTTTATTCTGGATAATGCCARCCAGCCCTAAGGCTTTGTGAGAACTAGTACAAATGATGCAGTACGAACCTCTGATACCTCAACATAGCCCTCTTATGCTGCTTTTTGTCTACTGTTGCCGTTTCAGGATCAAGCCTGCTGTGTGGCCAACCCTTCCAGACCATAAAAAAACGCTGGAGCAGCTATGCAAGAAGCCAAAAAACGTATGTTCTTCCACTGTTCTTTACACCTGAGTATAGAATCTTGGGGACAAAACTAACGCTCATGAGAGACAGTATGTGCATTTTCTGCATGAATTAGGACATCTTTCAGAAATTACTTCTACATTTCACTTAAAAGAGGCCACATTTGCTCGTACAGATGTCAGTCAAAGGTATGGAAATAACACACATTGACCTACTGCCTGAGGYTTGACGTGTGCAAAGTAACTACAGAGGTCTTGGGAAGTTGATGTATGAAGAAAGGCTGAAGGAATTAGGTTTGTTTATAGGAGTAAGGAAGCTTGGGGTGGGGAATACTACTTACAACCTTCCAGTACCTAAGGTGTATTTAGAGAGATGGGAAAGGTGCTCTCACCACAAGGCTATGTGGTGACAGGACCAGATGCAACAAGCATCTGGCAGACTTCTTCCAGATACAAGGAAAGAATCTTTCTTGTGAAAGTAATTAAACACTATGTAGCTTGCCAAAAGACAAGTTAGGTTCTCCTTTGGGAATATGCCTAAGGCTTGGCTTGACAGGTCTCTGAACAGCCTAATCCAGGCCCTGCCTCTGGCAAACAGTTGGGCCCCACAGCTCCTTTCCAACCAAGATGTTTTGGTGATTCTATGAAACTGTGACCATGGGCCTGGATTTGGACCTTTTGCAAACATCCCTGGTGATGTCCATGTACATGGCCAGCAGCGTTTTTCATACATCATGCCATATAGGAACTGCTCTGCCAGTTAGAATGGACAAGTAAGTCATTAGTGCTGTTAACTCCAGGTACATTAGAATGTTCTTAATTTCATGGGAGGCCTAACACAGCTCTCCCAGCCCCTGTGCTCCCCCGTTCAGGGATTCCTAAAGTGTTTCAGGAAGTTGTGGCAACATTTTTACTTCCCTTGCTGCTAAATTTGGAAGGCAAAACTGAAAAGGAACCACCTGGGTGGGCACAGTACTTCCTGTGAAATGGCAGGCATGCAATAAATGCATGTCTCAGAAAAGTCTTTGAAACACTGTATAGAGCATAAAACACTTTCCAGGAGTACTGCCCAGAGGAGGGCACAGTATAGATGAAGTTAATAGGAAAAGAGATTTTCAGCCATGTGATAGTTTATTCTGTGCTAACCTATTGTTCAGCCTGCTCAGGGTTACATCTAGCGTTAAAGAAATAATAAACACCCTTCTAAAATAAAATAACTTATAAAGTATCTTTTCTCTTAAGCTACCACTGTTGACTAACTGTGCCGTTCCCTTTGCCACACAGAATTTTGATACAAGCTTTAACCCAGAGAGTTTTGGTTATGTTCATATCCATAAAGTGGATGGCCTCTGGGCAAAAGCTGAACTGGAAAATTTTCTGCAGCCACCAATTGCTCCAGAGACAAGCCTTCCAGAAAAACTCAGGAGTGGATCAGGCCTGAAGATGATCCCTGTGATGGCAGACAAGAACAACCCAAACSTGCCGGTGTCTGACAGAGGAGTCTGGCCAGCTGAAGCTCTGCACAGGCTCCTGGGCACCAGCCAGGCTGCAGTCACCGAGGGCAGCTGCAGCTCCAGCACGTACGAGATTTGCCACGGCAACAGGCTCTCCCTGCACAACGATGGTGTCAACCCTTCCTCCACTTGTCCCCTGGGTCCTTCTGGCCAGCCCCACTCAGAGCCCCTAAATGACGACACCATGTCCCAGATGCTGCCAAACAGTGACATGAGATCACCAAACAATGAGGAAGCCTATGTCACCATGTCCAACTTCTACAGCATTCAGTAAATCTCACAAGAATTACAACATGCATTTTTTTTTCCTCTAAAGCAAGCAGGATACTGAAGCTTTCTGGTTTTGTTTTCCTGTATCCTGTGAGTTCCCATCTCTCTYGYRCACTCTGCAATGCTATAGCTGCARGGGAGTGGGTTCTCCTACGTTCCAGTGAGAAGTAGCCTATCTCAGCATTCAGTATGCTGCTAGCAGTCCTCACTGCAGCAGAAATTAAATTTAATTCAACCTGATTTTGATCTTCAAATCTGATTCATCCAGAGCAGTGACAATGCAGTCCCAGCTGAGGATCACAGCATGCCTCGTAGAAAGTAATGGACTCTTTTGTTACATTCTTGGTTACAGAGTTAAGCTCTTATTAATGCCTTAGCAAGAAAAAAGGCAATAAATACCTTTTAAATAGAACYCAATCTCTTTTAAACACTGGTGGGTCAAGACTAATTTCCCCCCAGTCAGTCAAAAGACTGTAAAAAGACAAAAAGACAGTAAATCAGAGTTGCTATCAAGTATTAAGTGCCTGGGGATTCAGGAGCTTGAGTACCACAATGAGAGTTACCTGAGTGTCCAGTAAAAATGCCACATGGCCCACCTGAGGGAGATGTTTCCTGATATGGATACAGTTTTTGGTTTGGGGTTTTTTTTGGTGAGGTTTTTTTTGGGGTTTTTTTGAGACACAAATTAAAACAAAGCAAACCCTAAGTACCCCTACTTTGTGCTATTGGCAAAGATCTACTATCAAGCCAGTTACAGGATCCACAGGTACTTCTGCTAATACTTTTGAGGTCTTCAACATGTAATGAACCAACTTTGCAAAGCAAAGTCTTTTCTCTTCCTAGAAGCTGAATTAGGTCTGCAAATTGCAGGATGCTGTCCTTTTCTGCAGCTCTTACGCAATTATTAGTGTAGCTTTCCAGAGTGATTTCCATTCCAGAGGCTGGAATGTTTGTTTACTAGCATTATTCCCAATGATTGTGACTGCACACAAATACTATAAATTTGGACAGGCAATGTTCTCATGCAATATTCCAACATAGGAAGATGGATGGAATCTCATGGATCCTGCCAGTGAACACAAGACCTAATTTGTTTTTTTAAAATAACTTAAAATTTGCCAGGAGCTGTTTTTTGTTTGTTGGTATTCTTTTTTTCTCTCTTTTTTTTAGTGTTTGTTTGTTTGATTGGTTTTGGGTTTTTTAGTTTTTAAAAATTTTTTGCATTGTGACTTTTTTCTTTATAGTATTACATTTATTGGGTTTTTTACATTATGGCTGAGCCACTTCACAGTCCTCCTTGGATGCTGCATATTCTGGAGCACACACTTGGAGATAAAGCTGCTACAGCCACATGGTTGCATGACAGCAAAACAGTGTGGCCTTGGGACATCCAAGCTGCTTTCTTGCACTCTGGACTTGGGGTTCACCTCATTGTGCAGTCTCAGTTCCTCTAGCTCTTTTAAATTCTCCTTTACCTAATCACATTCACATTGCCAGAGTCTAAGGGTGAAAAGAGTCCTCTCTTATCCTCAGAGGATGAGAAGCTTGGATTTGTTCTGACTGGTAATGGTCACGAAGATGTTGCAAAACCTCAGCTGCTTTCATCTGCCTCTGCCAAGACAGCTTTGTGCCACCAGAGCAGCAGAATGAATCAGATCACTGAAAATCTCTTGTGGCCTTGTTTCAAGAATACCCAGCAGAGAGTGGGGCATGCATTAAACTCAGTTACTTGAATCAGAATTTAATGCTGCAGGAGACAGTACAAGCCAAACAGCAATTCTGGACCACATCAAGCCAAAACCAGCCTTCCCAAGACAGCACTCCACCTCCTCCACCTTCACCCCAGCGCCAGGGAAACTTTCAAGTGGGGAGAACCTAACAGCTACTGTGTGCAAAGGGGCCTCGGATTTGGCTCAAGGCATTCCAGCGACATTTTACAGAATGGTTTTTATTGCCGTTTACTGCCAAATGGAGCATTAATTGATGCAGAAGGAAAAGACCAAAGCCCTGGGCATTCATTTGCTTTATAGTGCTTGTAGYTCCTTTCAAAAAGAGCTGCTCATAATGCTTATACTGTGACAACTTGCACAGTGTGACTGTAGATACAGACAGACTATACTGGAATGATACCTTCTTCCAGTGACACAGCAACAAACACAAAGGGGATAGAGGAAGAAGCAAAAGCACGTCTGGAAAATCCTCTGCAGTATGTGCTATGCTTCTTTCAATTTTTGTAATTCTGTAACATTTGGTTGATGTATGCAGCTATAACCACTTTCAGCTTTGTTTTGGGGAAAAAAATAAAGCCAAGTATGCACCAAAGCCAGAAACACCACAAGCATTTCCTGTGTAGGACCAAGATATATATAGTCCATATATGAGGATACAACATGGCTATGTCTGGACAATCTGTCAAATAGTTCCTTTATTCTACATGACAATTTCTCCAGAGCTGTCCACAAATTCCCATCTGTCTCAGTAATCACACAGGAGTTTTGCTCAGCTTTCACACACTCYATGCACTTCCTTTAGTTCAGCACAACTTTCCTTCTCCCCCTTCTGCCTCCAGTGCTCTTACTCAGCTCCACACCCAGACCCAGCTTGCTGACACTGGTTTCTCTGTAGCTGCTTTATGACACAATGCCTGGAGCTGCTGCTCCTTTCTGCCATGTGCCCAGTGGGCTCCAGCCCCTCTCCTGCAGTCSTGGTGCCCTCCCATCTTTTGCTTCTCCCCTTGCCAATATGCAGCTCATGCAAACGCCTCCCAGCACTCCTCTCCTGCACTACGCAAATGTCTCTTAGCTGTACACAAATAAACTTAGACTATTGTCAGTTATAACAATGAGTCACAGTCTCATTCTAATGATGCTGAAAAATGCTAATTACATCTCAAGGCAATAGTCATCCCCGGCTTAAAGCATTAATTTGTTTACCACCTTTACCAGTTTGTTCCTCCCCTTGTGCACATTCATTAGACAGGCTGAAAAAACACATATGCTGTGTGTGTGTCAGTGGGGCAGCAGATGACCAGCTAAGTGTGGGGAGGCAGAAAGACTGCTTCTGCCAGGATGGAGGGATGGCTAAATGTCTGTGATGTACAGGGAAGTCTGGGCTGTGAAAAAAATGTTGAAAAGGTGGCCTGACAAGCACTGCTGCAGGGACATGTGGCTGAATCCAGGGCAATTTTTGGCAGGCAGAAGATGACTRTGAAGCCATCTCTTCGGGCAGCAGRGGACGTGGTGATGCTAGCAGGGTATTTCTGCAGGGCAGTAGTATAGCCCCTTCTCRGCTTCTTAGCAGTAGTGTTTATTGATTTGAAGGCCTGTATTTGTACAGCAATACAGCAGTGCTGCAGCCTGGGGGAGAAACAGTTGGATTTTAGTCAATACACTTTTAAATCAAGCTAGTTATCTCTGCGGTTGTGGGGTTTCTGAAACTGTAATTTAAAAACAGATAAAATGCGACATAAAGAAGACTTACCGTCTCTGTGAAGAATTATGGTAGAGTCAGACACCTCCTTATTACTGTGATCATGAAACCACCCAAATTAGCACTCCTGTGTGTCACAGAACATTGGCAAAACAAGTCTAATGTACAGACACACAAGAAAACAACTGATAATGCCAGAAAATGCAATTGCTAAATGATACCGAGTGTATCATCCCTTGCTCACGCGGCAGCTCCAGGTTTCCGTCGGGATGGCTTTTCCTTGGCTCCTGAGCGCCACCTGCTGAGGCAGGACGTGTCAGAGCCCAGCACTTGGACACTTCCTGTTGTGGTCGTGCAGCTCCGCAAGCGTTGCTCAGATGGGACCTGGGGGGAAAAGGGGGAAAAAAATCAAGCCCACAACAAACTAAGCAGTATTTCACKTACTTGTAGTCTATGGTCTTAAAGACGCTTGGGCAAATAAAAGCAAAAGACAGAGTTTCCAGGATTTTTTCATCCTTAAAATGAAGTTGGCATSAGTGTCCACAGAAGCACTAACTCCATAGCAGTAATTCAGAAATTCGTCTTTWGTAACCTAAGGATGAGAAAAACAGTGTTTACAAGGGTGATGGCTATATACTGTGGCTCAACAGACACTATATTTTGCAAATACTTCTTTTGCATCTTCCAGAGAWGTCTGATTTTTACATCAGACTCTCCTAACTTGATATTAGGATGTATGGCTGCAGCAAGATCCAACACAGAATTTAGCTGAATGACACTAAGGACAATGGATTGAGATTTTTTCATTGGGAAACAGAGCTGCTGCTGTGGGCTAAAAAAACCCAACAAAACAAAACAACAACAACGAAAACCAAACAAACAAAAAAACCCACCAAAATAGTTTTTCCATTATTATTTATTAATTTGTATTAAATAGTTTTTCCAATATTATTAAATATTGACRGCATAACTTACATGTCACAGTAAAATTAGATTACTCCAATATCAGGACCATCACCAAATGAATGTAAAAAGCCCCAAAGGTTTKTCAAACAACAGGAAAAATGAGACACAAAGCAGAAATGCATTGATGAAAATGACCAAAGGAATAAATCTATGCCACAAAGTTGGAGGTTCTCTAACACAGTCTGAAAATTGTTTCTCCAGAAAATGTACATAAACTAAAAAAAGCCCCACCTCACCTTCTTGAAGCAAAACAAAACAAAACAAAACAAAACAAAAAACCAAAAAAACCAAACAAAAAAAACCCCAAAAGAAACACCCCGCAGGTTGGGGACAAGATCCCATGTTGTCAATCAAAAACAGGAACAGATATAACTCAGGAAAATAAATTCTTCTCACATTTTACCACAATCTCTGCTTTTCCACACAAAACCAGGCTTCATTCAACTTCCACAAAACCTTGTGCTTCCTTTCTTTCAACAAAGCCTGGATCCCGTCCCCAGTCTCCAGCTGCAGCTCCTKTTGGGATCAGCATCAGTGCTGTGAGCTGGGGGAATGCTGGGTCCRGGTTTTTGTGGAGGTGAGGCTGCTGTGCCTGGGGGGGCTGCAAACCTCCAGGCATGAGCGTGGAAGAGGTGCTAAAGGCAGAACCAAGCTTGCTTTGAAACCACAGGGGTTTCAGACTCAGCTGAGGCACGCCAGTAYGGCCAGGAGGCTGCTGCAATTAGAGAGGCAGCTTTCAGCCACCTGAGGACTTGATGCTAAGCACAGGCTCCTGGGAATCCTGCTYTCTGTTCACCCTTCAGGAGAGGAAAGCTAAGGAAACAGAGAGAGCTATGATTACAGTGACATAGACAGTGGGCAGCTGCTGGCAGTGCCAGTTTGCTCTTGGCATTACCTGTTTYACTGGGAAAGCTCTGTGTGCTTCTGCTGCTGCTGTTGTTGTTGCTGCCGCTGCTGYTCCCAGTGTGGAGGATAGGAGCTGCAATCCAAAAATCAGCAAAATCACTGGTCTTGCTCCTTCTGCCAGTGACAGCTCTGGGATKGCAAAGCCCAGCTCTGCCCACATGACTGCAGAGGTTTGAGGCAGCARTGTGTGCAAGAAATTAAATAAAAGCAAGCTGGATTTTGCACAGGTGGTTTCATCTGTAAAACTTCTACTGCTGCCATCTGCCTCTCTTTGTATCATGAGAGCAGCAGAAAGAAYCAGATCACTGAAAATCTCTTGTGGTCTAGTTTCAAGAATGCATTAAACTCAGGTGCTTGAATAAGAATTTTTGTTCTGCAGGAGACAGTGTAAAACAAAAAGCACTTCTGTAGCAYATCAAGCCAAGAATTTCCTCTCACAGACAGAAACATGAAGCCACAAAGAGCACAGGGAGGCCAGAATRAAAATGTAGTGAAGGAAGCTGCAGAAGTGCCACCTTTGCCTGAGGAGCACACCAGAAGAAAAGGCTGTCCTACACCTCTTTCTCTCTGTATCTTGTGCTCTTTTGGAGTAGCGGGGTGGTGTCACTGAGGTGCTCTGATGGCTTACGCCAGAAAAGCAGGAAGTGGGGGCAGAGTTCTGAAAGAGTTGTGAGAGAGCCTTTTCCCTCTTTTCTGCAGGGCTCTACCAATATTTTKGGAGCAAACTTCAGTGCTGGTTGTTGGGGAGAGCAGACCTTATTCCTGACAAGACACTGTGCCACACAGCAGGTTGGAATTCAAGGTACAGGCAAAACCTCCACCTCTGGGACGGCCCCCCAGCCCTGCAGACTCAGATGTTCCTGTGGTTTGTGCCATCCTGTTTAGCATCTGTTGCACAATCAGAATGAAGAAATAGTGCTTCAAACATGAAGCACCAACCAAAATCTCCCATCTTGATGCTAGCACCAGATACAATGGTGTGCATTGCCACCTATCTCCCAAAATCTGCTGTGTGTGCTGTGGAGCCACAGGCTGGCAGGACAGCATCACCACTTATCTCCTGTATCTGCTGGGTCTGTAACCAGCACACTGCAGCTGCAGCTGAACAAGGGCCTTTCAGCTTCAATTTTGTGTCTCCCAGATCACAGAGAGGGAGAATGAAGTGCTGAAGTGAGGCTCTGAGCACTTGCTCTTAGTCTTGAAAATCCCTCATATCTGGTTCAAACCCCTTTAACTTTCCTTTAATCTCTGAAAACTGCTTCCTCTGAATGTCCAGTGTGTGTGTCCAGTGTGCCATTATGGCTGCATGTTCCCCAGTGGAGATTTTRCTATCTAGCAGCTAATGCCTGTGTTTGTTCTATTAATTTGCACACATATTAATCAAATTACATTTCGTACAGGACAGATTCCAATTTGAGTTCTACAGCATCTGATTACTAGTGAAAAATCATGGGATTTGTTTCCCAGATTATTTATTTTTTCSTGAAAGCACTATACCTGAAACAACTATACCAGTTGTTATTCAGACTTCTCCAAGAGCAACTCTGTTCCCACAGAAGTGGAAGGAAACTTTGCTGCTGACTTCAGAAGCACCTGAAACCAGCCCTTGGAAGCATGGTTCTGTACAAATGCTGAAATGACTCTGTTGGGAACCGTGTTCTCAGGAAACATATCCTGTAAGCAACGAAGTCCACACACAGGCAGACCTGAGCTGAGAACTGTTCTGAGAGCACCAGGGATACACCACCAAGGAAAGGGGGTTCAAGCTCTCCTGGATCATGTCCTCCAAGTCCCCACACAAACTCCACTAGTCCAGCTCAGAGTAGAAATCTTGTCCTGAAGCACRGGGTTTTCCTCACCTGCCACAGGCTCAGCTAAGGCTCACAGAAGCTAGTGACAAAACTTCTGCTGGTTTCAAAAAAACACAGCTGCTTTCAGTACTAATCCTCCCTTCTGAAAATGTATATTGGTTTGGGATTAAATAAAATTGGAAGGTATTAGTGCCAAAGCTAATCTGGCTGCAGTTATTCAGATTAAAACTTCCACTTCACTTAACAAGTATCAGCCTGTCAGATCACTGCAGGGTGTGAAGACATGAGATAACGAGTCAAAAGGAAATGTTTYTTTCATTTTGTGATTCCCACAGTCCATCCACATTACCTTCTTTCTGTTTGAAMGAGAAGACAGATAGCATGACACCATGTTGTGAAATTAATTAATAAAAGAGAAGTGAATGGATTCTATTCAAGCTGCCAGACCATGTACAGTCCCTATTTGATAGTAAGTTTGGTTTTCATATAYATTGGCACTTCAGTAGCATTGCAGTAAGTAAAGGCTCCTCTTATGAGGGCTGRCAATAATAAATAGAGTTTCTCCACCAGTTTACGGTGTCAGGCAGTATGCAAGTTTCCAAAGGCTTACTGGTCAAGAAAATAATATAATTTGCATGGCCTTCGCTAAGGAATTGCAAGGAGCTATTGCCCATACTGGGACCATTGCTGGACAAAAGAAAAATAGGTTTTGCAAAGTATCAGTGCAGCAAACACTCAGGACTTCAGTGTTTGCACTGTTAGCAATGCAGGCTAAGAGGTGTGACTTCATCAGAAAGGCTGTTTTAAAGTCCATTCTAGAATCCTGTACTGCTCTTAGCTGGCTGCCAGCCTGAAATGGAGCAAATGCTGCCATGCACAAGCCATTAACTCTTTGCTACAGCAGCAGATTCTCAGTCTGGGAGAGCAGTAAAATAATGAGAGAAGAGCAGAAAGTTGAAGATAAAAGAAAAATGTATCAAAGCAGGAAAAATTAGACACCAGAYACTCAAACACTAGGCTTTTTGGGGAATTTTTTTTTATAGTTTCTTTTTTGTACCATTTTCCCCTTGTCTGAATGGACAAAGGGCAAAAGATGAACTGAGACAGCCTCATTGGTGTGACAGGAAAGGTACGTTCCCAGTCTTTATTCAGCATCAGAAACAGAAAACAAYAAGATAAGAAAGTTATGAGTTCTTCAGATCCCAGAAAGCTCCCTGAAGTCATATCTTCGTCATAATACAACGCAAATACAAGTAAGTAGTAAACAACTTTTAGTGTAGGTATGTACAGGCAACAGCTACCAGGTCAGTAAATGTTCCARGGACAGAGAGAAAAAATACTGTAACACATGTATCCCCTTTGAAGAAAAATATAAGCATGATCTCACTGTACAGAAATAAAGGAATCAAAGTAGGAGGATGGGAGTGAAAATCTGTRAGAAGCTGCACAGGGGGTTGAAACGTGGTATGCACAGGACAGTTGTCTGTATGTTTAAGTTGTGAGACAGGGGAAAAAAACAGGGCTTTAAAAACATTTTGCATTTATCCTGGTCCATTTCTTCCCTTCTTTAATTGCCCCTCCAGCCTCCCAGTACTGGGAACTGGACCATTTACAGAGGACCAGTGTGTTATGAGCCCCTCTAAGGTGCCAAAACTCTGGCTTTGGTCAGCAGCCCCAGAACGGCTTTAAAATATCTGCGAGATGGCATCATCGGAGGTGTTTGAAAAACAAAAATGTTTTAATTGAGATGAAAGYAACAACCCATGCAGAACAAAAGAGGAAAAGCTGTGCTAGGTGCAAGGAGAAYCTTTACACCCCAAAAATGCTCAGAGAGCCCTTGTGCTCTCTTTTAAGTATGTAAGAACTAAGAATAAGGGATTCTTGTCACCCTGCCCAATAGGAATAGCGCCAGGTTTTGGGATACAGCTCTTAAGGTCCAGTGGGTGTCTCTGTGCTGGCACAAGGTCAAGTAAGGTATCAAAGTCTCATAAGTGAAACAAAGAATGAAACCCAAATCCTCCCTTAAAATGGAAGCCCCTGCTACTGTGGGCTGTGCAAACCCCACCATGTGAGGTGCACTTCTACAGGAACTCACATGTTCCAGGCAGCAAGGTGTCAGCAGTTGCTCCATCACACTAGTGAGACYCATGAAGCCAGGAGATACTGCAGGGCTACAGGTGACAGGTCTGCATGACCTTCTTGAGACAGCCTTCCTTCCTTCCATTAATAACAGCCAGTCCAAGACCACCACACTTCCAGAATATTTTGGGTTCCATCTCTTGCATCCTCTGCCAAACAGTTCTGTATCTAACATTGCAGGAGGGGATGTTCAGGAGCCACAGCAACCTACTGCAGATGTCAGGAAAAAAAAGAGCAGCTCATCTCAGAAAAGAAAAGACATACCAGGGATGCAAAGAGAAAAAGGACAGATGTGTGGGGTGGCCAAATGCCAGATCTACTCTCTGATTATGCTCTGATCCCTAGAGGCTGAGCCTACGGAAGCATCTGGGAATTAATTCTGCAGATTGAATGTAATTGGCACAGTTACTGGAAACTGTTGTTATGGAACAGGAGGGTGTTGTTGTGCATACACTTAATCAGAGGAACCTATAAAAGGTGAAAGAAAAGTCTTGCTTCTTTAACTGCATGATTAAAGTTTCCAAGCATTCTTCATCATGACAATAAAGTAGACATCTGTGTCTATTGAAGCACTGACTCCAGCGTAGTAGTTTATGAATTCTTCTTTTGTGACCTGAGACAGAGAAATTAAAAATAGGAAAATGAACCTTTGGATTTATTTAATGCTGTAAGTCAAAACCACACATTGAGAAGAACTCTTAATGAAACTGAACATCTGCTATTTAATGTTGTTGTTAACAGTAAGGAATCCAACAGGAGGGATTAAGACACTTAAAATTTGTTTATTTTCACTTTGATGGAAACAAGAGCTCTTGTCCTCCATAATACTTGGATGGAGATGAAACATGTGAAGTTTAACTAACCTTACCAGGAACTGCAGTTAMAATCACTGCTGCCTAAGAAAACAARCTTTAACGTACTTTTTTCCAGGGATGCTATATTTTGGTTCTTTGCATAGTTATTAATAAAGTGGATGGTGTTTCCAATGCAATTCAGAGACAGCTTGGAACTTTATWTCCACCCATAGAGAGAAAATATCATTGCTCTAAACAAGTCTCCCATAATGAAGCAAATATTCTTTCAAATACCTAAGAGTTTTGACTAGCTTTTCTGAGTATTTTGAGGTTTAAAAATTACCATTAAAAATTAAATAATTAAATTGGCCAAGAGAAAAACTGTGCATGTCTCTTGTGATGCCTTAACTCTCAATTTGTGTAGGTCATTCCTTGAATAAACATCACACAGAAAAATACAAAACAATATTAAAAAGACATTTAGCTATGACAGAGTGACCAAAGGAGTGCCAAGAAGGTGGTGAAGGGTCTGGAGAGGAGGGCTGTGTGAGGAGTGGCTGAAGTCACTTGGTYTGTTCAGCCTGGRGGAGACTGAGGGAACAGCATGAAGTTGTGTTTAGGCTGGATATTAACAAAAGGTTCTTCCCCAGAGGGTAGCTGGGCACTGGAACAGTTCCCCAAGGCAGTGGTCACAGCTCCAGCCTGGCAGTGGCCAAGGAACGTTTGACAATGCTCTCAGGCCCATGGGTGATTTCTGGGTGTGCTGTGCACGGCCAGGAGTTAGACCTGATGATCCTGATGGGCTCCTTCCAACTCAGCATCTTCTGTGATTCCATGATATCTTCTCTGATTGCACTGTGTGATTGAGTACTTGGAAAAACATGACAGCAGGGGAAGGGACCACCTTAAACTGTCCYACCATCACAAGATGATTACAAGCCTCACTAAAACTGCCTAAGAGGCATCCAGCAAGACCATGGTGAGAGGGCCCTTCTAGYAAATGCTCAGCAAATGCTTGAGGTATTTCTGCTAAAAACATTTTAGGTATTCAATATCATTAGTGTCTTCTGATTCARGAAAGCCATAGCCTGTGCTCAGAAAAAACAGTAATCAGGTGAGCTAACATCAGGATTGCTGGACAAGAGGTGGATGCTCAGAGTAACCCAGCACTGAACTCATCAAGGAACAGTTTGGGAACTCATTTAATATGCTCATGTATGACATCAGCACAAAAAGCAGGAACATTTTGCTTGAAATTTGCTAGATGTCACCACTGCTGTGGAGGTGGAAGGTGATCAYGGGCTCCAAACTGGTATCTCTGAGGATAACACTAGAGCAGAAGGGATGAAAGTCAGCTCTACTAAATGCAAAGTCATGCCCAAAGTAGATAAAACCCATCACCTCTCTACAACTAAGAGCCTGAGTGGTGGGAACAAAGCAAGTGAAGGATTTGGGTGGAGCATTAGACAGGWAGGAGTCACCAGTGCAATGCAGCCTTGAAAACCCAGGTGCAGCCTGGAGAGTGCAAAGTGTTAAAGACATTCCACAATGAACTGGTCAAAACTTAAAGCCTAGTTTGTTATTATTAACTGCTCAGATTGAGGATATCACCACCTGAACCATGAAGATAAAGGATTGCTCTCAGCTGGTCAACAGATGTAAGTTCAGACCAAAGAAGTTTGCAGACACACAAGGGGAAAGAGAGCATGCTTGGCTCAGAGATGGTTGCAAAACAGATGCATGAAAAGTCCATCACAAAAAGTGACCACRTTTTGCACCTGAAGCAGAGAGCTGAGTCTGCAACTTTGGTGCAGGAAGGGCTCCAAGCTCTGCCCCAGCTCATGGCTCCTCAAGTTACATGCCTATGGCAGTAGCTCCAGCCCCATTCTCTCCCCAGCTCTCTGTAGATAAATCTGTCTCTATTACRGACTGATTTCCAAATCAAGTGTCTCACTAACCACAATGGAGAAGAACYATTTGTATTTAAGAAAGCAGGGACCTTGCTTTTGAACTGGATCCTAGTATCTATTCTCCAAAGAAGTGAAAAWTATGTGGATCTTGAAAGTCAGCAATTTTGTGGGGTAGTCTGAAGATGCACTTCAGAATGAAATTCAATTTTTAAGGCTGCAAGCCTTGATGCAGTCTCACAACCATCCTTGTATCTCCTGCAGAGCCCCTTTGCCTCAGAATGTGCAAGCTAGTTGTATCAGTAGTGCTGTGCACAGGTTATGAGTCTACTTAGATGTTCCATATAAATGTGATGCAGATGGATGTTTGGTACTGCAATTACTCCCACACTTAATAACCTAAGCCAAATTCTGAGTCAGATGGTGATTTCATGGCTTGCAATTAGGTGCTTCACTTGCCTTCCCATCTTTGTCATGGGGTGAATCAAAATTATCCAGAAAGGCTCTAAAAACTTGATCTTCTGTCCAGTCTCCATTTAGGTATTTGGGATGATATTTTGCATTATACACCCCACGTAAGTCTTCAATTGTTACGACACCATCTCCAGTCTTGTCTAACTTCTGAAATGCCTGCATGATGATCTCTTTCCTTGCATTGGACATGGGAGGCTGTAAAGAAACATTAACAGAATAATTTTATTTTCATCAACTAGTTGCCCAGTTCCAAATTCAAGTACTTGCTGTTGCAATCAGCAAAACCTTCAAGCTAGATGGGACAATATACTGGTGACAGTCTACATGGTCCATGAGCTAGAAAGGGCAATATATCCTCAAAAGAACAATATGATTAAGATTATTCAGTGTCTCCCCATACAATAGCACATGGACAGTAAGAGAGAAAACTCTACCTAGAACACTTTKCTGATCTGCCCATTTTAAGTATTTCCAACAAGAAATTACTAATTACCCTAAGTACTARTATTTTCTATCTTAACTGTTTAGGCTTCAGCAGAGCAAAGATACTTTAGATAAAATCAGTCACTGTGGTGGATTAGAGAAAGTCACCCCTGAATAAGTTCATGTTATAAAGAGGTGCATCATAAAATGGCTGAGAAGTAGTGAGATTATGAGCTGAACCACACAGGTACTCAGAATGCAGCACAGGAATTTCAGTGTCTAAATCAAGGCCACAATTAACTGAAAAAAAATTACAACTGTTTATTTGCAAATATTCTATTCTACTTTGTTTTGTTCTTCTATTCTGCTATATTTTAATCCATTTAATGCAACAGCAACATGAATTCCCAGACTCACTCTCAGTGTAACAATAAATTCATCAAAATCAATTGTTCCAGTGCCGTCTTTATCAAATATCCGGAAAAGCTCTTGTGCTTCTTCCTTATTGATTAYCACAGCATAATGACGTAGTCCTCTCAGAAACTCATTGAAATCAAGGGTTCTGCTGTTGTTGCCATCAATAATCTGAAATGCTCTGTGGAAAACATGAAATTTGAGGAAATTGCACAGGAAAACGTGGAGATGGTAAACATGCTGCAATGGTTTAGCACAGTACTAGAGCAGAGAGTATATATAACTTAGTATGTAAGTTATATCTTACTGAGATAACATTGGCTCCTTGCTCTGTATTCTGAGGGGGGGAAGAAAAAGAAAAAAAAATGAAAGAAAACTTCAGCCAACCAACCCCCTATACTTACTGGCAGTAAAGATGACCTGTTTAAATTGGGAGCATGAATAGTACACTTCTGAAGTTAAACAAGGGAAAGGCTGCCATAGCATTGCTGTTCATTATAGCCTTCTCCCATCTGCAAGTTGCACATATAGATGAAGTTCCACATTCAGATCAAGTTCTGTCTGGATCCATTTGTGGTTTATGGGGCCTCGGAGGGATCTCAGGGTGTGATGCAACTCCCATTTCCTAGGGATGGGATGCTTGCAAAAAGATTTTAGGTGCCTCCTATAAACTAGACAGTCAATATACTATTACAACAAGGGCATCATACCCTAAAGGGAAGGAATATCTTACTTAACATCTCCAGTGCTGAAATACTTAAGATAATTTTAGAAAACACCGAGGAGATGGTTAATGTTCCCTTCCTTTCTCTGGCAGGAATTGTTCTGGGYCTCACAGAAGGACTTTCTCATGAGGGATTCACAGTCGTCAATCCTTCAAAAGGTAAGCAGATCAGTCCTATGTCCCAAAATGARTCCCAGTGCCAGGCTCTGTGGGTTMTGTCATTTGCACTGAAATGAGGAAACTCRAATTTTGGCGCCTGTTTAGGGTGTGAGCCTGTTGCAGCTGAAGCTGTTAGGCTGAATTGGATTTGGCATCTTGCATGCTCACCTGCCAAGTCCTTTGATGCCTGCAGATCCCTTTGCTARACACTGCAGGCGAAGCCTTTCTAAAGGGTCAGTGGTTTTGGACAGGCTTCTTTTTGCGTTGATTGCCATCTCTCGGTCATGCCTTGCTGTGCCTGACATCTGGAACACCAAAACATGGATGTGGCATGGATTCACATTCAGACATAATTCTGAAACCTGCCTTAGCATACAAAGCATCCCAAATTCCTAATCTGCAAGCTGTTGGTAGCTACTCTTTCATGAGGACACATTTTGAGGACCCTCTATTTCCTTTTCCTGATGTCCTTTTATCAGAAAGGGAGATTGCCAATATTGGCCACTGACCCTGAAAGAACGGCTCAGCCAACCACYCTGTGATTAATCCAGATGCAGACAGGAAACTGTGTGTAAGAATTTTCTGCCGTGAGTGTAAGAACACTGTGATAACTGCGGGGTGCACTCAGGAGTGTGTGGCTCCCTCTGTGTCCACAGCATCCTTGCCAACCCTCTTCCACCTGGCCAGGTTTGCAGCTATCATTTGACCACAGGAAGACAAAAATTACCCTGGCTGAGGACTCACTTTTTTTCCACCTAATTCTGCAGAGCAGAGATTTCTCCCGTTGCCTGTCTGAGCAACAGCAGTCACCCACACGACACCTGCTGCTTTTTTTAACATAAMTGCAGAACAAATGAATACCTTAAACTTTCTCAGTATTTAGCTCCCCAGGATTTCACATGCTGACAACAAAGGCCTTCCAGCTTCCCTCAGAGGAAAACAGCGAAATAAAAATAGGGAAAACCAGCTTGTGTCTCTGCAGTGCTGCAACAGCACCACCAAGAGCAGCATGCCCTGGCTGGCAGAGACCCACTCCCTCTCCCACAGGGATTATTTGTGCCTGATGCTAAGAAAAGGGGACTGTCCATGACCATACTGATATTTTAGGGCCACAATGAATCCTGGGCACATGCTAAGGGCCAAGATTGCTGTTCCATAGCCTGGCTGATGAGTCTGCAGCAGACCATGAAGACCCCAAAATATTTTCCAGCCTTTCAAGCACCATGGTATCAGGGCATACAAGTCACAGAAGTTACAGCAGAGCTCTAGACTCAGAGAGCCRCTGGTGCTCTGCTGAGGCAGTGCTGGAATGAGGAGATGAAACTGAGCAGCCCTGTGAGGCGCTTTCATTGCACATGGCACTTCCATCTCGTTGTCATTCCATGAGCAGAAGCGTGAATTGAAATGGTCAGACAAAACTTCTAAGAAACATGGAATTAAACTGTTTTATCTGAACTACTCCACTCTTGTTTATAGAGCATTGGCTATGGCTGCTGGTTATGCCACATAYGCCACTTCAGATGACTCCAGCTGAACTTGGAAAAACAGAAATGGTTTTGTACTCCCCAAATGGTTTCAGTACTAGCTTACTGTAGAGGTCTAGAGAGGTAAAATATAGAGCATTTTGGCCTTTTCTTCAGACAGAGCAAGCAAAGTTTTTCTGGGAACTCATTAATCAGTGACCAGGAAGATCTCACAGCTGTGTGAGGTCAGCAGCCAAAAATGTTTTCTGCAAACAATGACCTGTCCTTAAGGGGAAATGTTTAGCTGAAAAGACTTTAAAGTACAATGAGGTTACATAAACGCAGTGCAAACATTATATAATAATATACTATTGCTTACATATAATTTATAGCAACTATACATCTATATAGAGAGTACATGATGCAATCATATCACTGTGCAGTGTGCTTCTCTCTACACTATGTTATGTCTTTATGGAGTTCTGTAAATACTGAGACCAACAAGGACATAATTCGTCTCTACTGCACACAGCAAAAGTCTACACAAACACACACATACCATGAAAAGAGTGTAACATCTCCTTGCCTCAGGTTCAGTGGAGTAATTTCCAGAATACTGCAATGTTCATCAAATAATCATTGCAGTAGGACTCATAAATGGTGGTTAGGGAGGGATAATCTGATTTGATAACTCCTGTGATCTCTTGAACCTCAATAAAAGCCACTGAAACTGGCCAATCCTCTGTAATTTCTGCAGTAAGAATAAAATTTGCTTCTACATCTATAACCATTTCTGCCTCAGAACACACCACTCTAGCCTAAGTTGTTCCAGTATTGAATAATTTTTCTTTGAATATATATTGTTTCTAGTCAGAATTTCCACCATATTAGATGCTGTTTTACTCTCTTTTACAAGATTAAAGAGCTACCTATTAAAAATGTGTCCAGGTGCAAGTACTTGAAGGTCCCTTTTAAATTCACTTTGGCTTAGTAATTAGGCATAGCTTAGGACTCCCAGTACAAAATGAATTTCCAGATGTCAGATAATTCTGCTGTTGCTCTYGAACTTTTCATTTTTTTCCCAGTAAGTGGGTCAGAGCACTCCAATAATCTCACTAATATCATACATAAAGATATTCCCTCTTTTTTTCCCCCTAGTATTGTGGTTAGAACCACCAACAATAAATATTTTTGCTGCTCTTTCCAAACTGCATTCTCTATAATGTTCACTAACTAAATCACCAACAACATGTTTCTATACAAAAGCCAGCAATTAAAGTCTCTCTTTAAAGTAATTACAACTTCACATCGCACAAAAGCCTTTTAAACAGGACATGGCTTCCTGGGCCACATGACAGGAAGCATTTGAGAACCCTTTTTATATACCCAGAAAATACAGAAAACCAGTTAAATATTAAACCTGCTATATGCAAGCCTGGTCCATAGTGGCACTTACACCATTTCCCTATTTCTGGTGGCTGCATGCTTAAGCTAGAGGTGAACCCTTCCTAGGCTGTATTGTAAGAAAAGGGATTCCAAATCAGTGCAAGGAGGGAGGAATCCCTGTAATGCCCATGCTCCTTCCTCCTCTTTTATTTTGTTCTTGCTCCTTTTTGGATAATGTGAAGTAATTAAAGATGCAATCAGGGTTTGTTGAATATAACAGTTCTCTGCACCCAGTACAAACCTTTTACATCTTAATACCATTAATAAAACAATAACAGGTCATAACAGTAATTCTATATGGTTTTAATTTGTGTGTCTCATCTAAGATTATCAGATGCCTCCCTCAGTGAAATTAACCAGCAGTGTTTATTTTAATTTTGAATGCTAGAGAGTTTTGTTTTGTTTAACAGCCTAGGCTATGAATGATTACAATACCCCACGCTGTCAGCACTGTTTGTTTCTATAGGTGATGTTGTGTTGTGCAGACCAAACAGAAATGATTGCACTTGCTCCTAACAAATACAAGCCCTTAAATTTTGGGTTGGATTTTTCCAGAAGAATCTTAGGCTGCTCCGCAGCCAGATCCCTTTACATTCCTCTGCACCTGAGGATTAAACCTGGAAAGAGTTAGACTCAGTCTAAGCTCTGCTACATTTGTTTAGATATTATCTTTCAGCTGAGTCCAAGAGCCTCCTTTGAAAATCCTAAAAACCACTGCAGTATGATGGGCAGAGTCCCATCTGGACACTTACCTCTGGATTGCCCAGGCTCCTGAATGTCCTGGCCAAGGACACAAGGGGCACACCACCCACACCGGAGCAGAAGACCTCAGGATGTAATGATAAATTAAGTGGCCTAAACCAATTTCACACATTTAGTTTACTTCTTATAATTTCATTAAGTCATTAAAAGCAYGAAAACTGCAGGAGTATTTGACAACTTTCTAAACATCTCCTTAAAAACCTGGCTTCCCAGCCCCACTGACCCCTCTGCAGCAGCCTCCCATCTGTCTCTCCACTGCGACCAGCAACACCCAGCCTCAACCTCCCGACAGGTGGACATTGCTGTGATTGCTCTTTTGCATATATACATAGATGCAATATATATATACAAATATATTTTTATTTATAAATTTATTTATATAAATATATATTTGTAAGTATACACTTACATATCTAAATTTAAAAATATTTTTTTAAACAAACAAACAAACAAACAAACAAACAAACAAGCTTTACCTGCAATGCTCTTCTGAACCTTGGGTTTCCACTCAGGACTAGGAGGTGTTTGGGAAGCTTGGATAGTTCTGGGCTCAAGCAACAAGTTCAGGTGATAATTGGCCACGGCCTCACTGCAGAGCTTCTTTATCCATCTCCTTTTACTTGTTTACACACCCAACTGCCTTGCCCCCCCTCCCTTAACGGGGAGGCCTGGAGTTTGCCAACTGGTATCCAAGGTGACACTGGAGCCTGTGGCTGGCCCAACCTGCAATTACGCTGCTTCCCTGGACAATTGCTGTGGGGTTTTGAGAGCCTTTTCATTTTATCTCTTTTAAAAACAATGCCTTCTCATCYCTGCTCACAGGGGCTGGAGAGCAGGGGAGAGTGGGACACACCTGGTGAGGCCCCTTCCTGAGCAATAAGACCAAGGGAAGGTGGCTGTGGGAAAGTGCTGCATTGCCCTGGAGGCCTTGTGCGAGTTTGTGCTTTAAGARCACGTTTCTCTGCTTTCATCCTTGATAGGGCTGAAAAAACTCTCTGGTTCAATTGTTTTCTCAAAACATAATAGAAGCRTGTAAGTAAAAGACTGTCAGTTGTGGTTCACAAAGAAAAAACCCCTCACCAGCATATATTTTTTTCCTGATGATTAATTGCTACTTTGAAGACCTGTCGGTGGTTAGAACCTCTGTGGAGATGCTGAGTTTGTGTTAATTTGCAGCAAAAAGAAAGCTGAAAAGGTTAAACACCCATATRATGAGGAAAAATTGCTCTCTGCCTAGACACAGCTATTAGCAACTTGGTCTGCAGGTCACAAGTATTTTCAGTAAGATAATGTACCACTCTGGTGGGGAATCAGGACGTTGATAGACTCCTTAGGGGTAGGAGTAGTCTGTGTGTGTTCCCTGGCCCCCTGGGGCAGCAGCAAGGTGAACACCCTAGGATCAAGGCTGATGGCAAAGGCAGCGTGTACAAGTCAGTGTGAAAGCCCRTGGGAAATGGAGAGCCCTGTTCTGGCCATGGATGAAACCCTGAGCAAGAATGAAAAAGTGCATCATTTCCTGGCAAAAGCAGAAAATTATTTTAGGCAATTGCTAGACGAATACCACTTGCATCCTGGCAGGCTGCTTATCTCTCATCGACAGGTACTTCCTGGTACTAAACCAAAGCTTGTGCAAGACTTAGAATATTCTTTTGTATCTCTCATGTGGCAGCTGATTGCATGTTAATGCATAAGCAGGGAATAATGCTTATTTAATCATTTACTTACTCAGAAATACTGCCTTTGTGAAAATGTAACATCCTTCCATCCACTATCTTTGTTTTATGAATTGATCTCCAAAGATGTCCTGGGAATGCAGAAGAGATAAAGGGCTATGARCATTATCTGGACTGCTGCCTGTCCACACACTCTGCAAAGACAAAACAGGGGAATGAAGGCTAGAGAAATGGCTTTCACTGAACAAGTTAGTCCTTGTAACTCAGCCTCCCACCTGAATAAGGAAATTCTTCAAGTGCATYATTTGCAAAGATTTTCAGAGGGTGGAAGCAGGTTGAAACAACAGGCATAGGCTCTTGAAAGAAAAAAAATAAGTTAACATCTGAGTACTCAGCTGCATTCTGCTACCTTTCCTTCCCTCTGCCAGTGAACACAGGCACATACAGACACACATGRATGCTTACTCTACACTCCTCTGGGAACTGGACTGTGCCATTTCTGAGAWGGTTAATGAGTTACCAATCTGAAAAATTATTAACAGTCTTTCAGCTGTCTCAGATTACACTAGGGTGTGACAAAATTTACTTGGTTGTTCCTGCTCTGTTACTCTGCACAAAGCTGTAAGCAGAGTTCAGTGAATTCAGAATTCATCATAAMGGATACAGAGATTTCATCAGAACTCTGAAATTTTTCCTCATAATTTTCTAACTGAATGCATGCATACCTATTTGATTGTTGGTTTTGTCTGAACAACCTAAACTGTCTGCTCAGTTTGTAATTCAGCACTGGACTGAATTAGCTAAGAAAAATACACTATGAGGCCTAACATGATCGATAAATTCATGACAATTTAAGTCAATTGACATTTCTAAAAATTCATATTTCATGTTGAATTTAGGCAAGAGGGAAGGTATAAGAAATGCCTTATAAACTTTATAAGAAATGTCCCMAAAAAGTGGCCCTGGTTGTTTTGCTGTTTAGTTTACAAGTTCTAGCAGTGTTTCTTAATGTGCCACCTGTTGTGACCATTGTTGTGGATAAACTCTTCAGCTATGAGAACAGATATGAACATATATGCCTGTCCTTGGTAGGGAAATCAGCAGGGTTGTTTGTGTGGAATATGGACTAAGAAAAAAATAGCAAGCTTGAAGTCCCAGAACGCTATGTAGCTAAGAAGATTAAATTTACAGGATAAGCCACTGCATTTTTTCCTGCCATTAAAAATAAGAAAGTTTCACATACACTAAAAAAGAAACCCTCATGGTTAAGTACATTGTCAAGGGAAAAGTATTCTGATTTTAAACCAAGATGTAATCCAATTAAATTACAGAATCAAGGAATGGTTTGTGTTGGAAGRGACCTTACAGATCATCTAGTTCCAAACACAACTGAACTCTGACTCTAAATATAATGCTTTTATATCCAAAAATGCTGTCTCCCTGTGTGGTTTGTAGCTATCCAGCTGAAATTAATTGTCTGCTCTCCAGAGCAGAGACCAGCTGGCACATGCAGACTGTGCTCATGCTACTGAGCTAATTCCTGAGACAGTGGTCACCACCAACCTGCCCCAGACCTGCTTTGTTACAAAGCCCCAGCACAGYCTCCACGTGGGTCTGACCCCACACCAGTGACCCACATCTCTGCCCTCTGGGCTGGGGAGTGTTCCCAGCCCAAATGGTGCGCACTGCCAGCAGTGCCTGTGTGATGGATTGCTCTGCCTGGCTCCACAACTACAGCATTCCTAACCTTTACTTTACTTGCTTTTTTCCCTTGCTCACAGGAAGCACAAACAGATTTTGTTTTTCTAATGCTATGTCAGCGGCTAAATGCACTTGACAAGTTTTTTTGAAAGTGATTTGAGACCAGGAGCATTCCAGAAAAAGAGGCAGTTATCTTTAGAATTTCTCTTTTCTTGAAAATCTACCACAAATCTGTTTTCAGTTGGAGAATGGAAAATGAAAACACTAGATATTTCAATTTTTAAGAAGTTAAGTAACTRATGTTTGCTAGAAATTGATTATTTTTAGCCTGTGCCTTGAAATAATGACAATGTTGTGGGTGTTAGGGTTTTTTTTTTAAATTCTACTCATTTCTCAAAAATATGGGCAATTTTCTGTCAACCACAGTAAAACAATGTGATGGAGGTCTGACATGCATGAGTAACTTCTGTGCTCAATCCTCTYTCTTTTGTCCACAGAAGAAAACAGTTAAATGGGCCCAGCATTTAGTAGGATCAAATGCCTTTTGATGCTTAAAAGCTGTCCTAAATCATCACAAAACGGGGGAAGTAGTGAAGAATAGAACAAGGACAGTCTGCAGCTTGCTTCAACAACAACCAGAACAATCTGTCCTAACTGAAGGGGGCAAAGAGGAGGGAGCCAAAACTAGAGAGGAGAAGGTTTCAGCAAGCTGCTCCTCAGAGAGGCCTCCCTAGGGATGGTCACAAAGTGCTGGAATGTCCTGGGGAAGGAAGAGTGGTTGTGAAGGCTCTGCTCTTGGCGCAGGCATATGCCAAGAGGGAGAGTCTTGATCATCTTTTCACAACTCTGGCATTCCTCTGAACTGTGGATTTTTTCAGGTATCTTGGATCATGCAAGCACCGTAGGCAGGAGGGGAAAAGGCAACGTCAGTCATGCAGGAGAGAGCAGAGCCAGCCCAAGCACTGCTGCAGGAGTGTCTGGAGGGGGCTGTGAGGGGGAAGCTGTATTGGCTGTCAGGGCAGGGAACTCTGTGCTTGCCAGCCCGTGGAGCCAAACTGACTGCAGCTATGACTTCAGCCTGTGTGGTATCTTTTCTTGAACAACCACAAATGGGATGTATTCTTCTCTTGTTATTCACTGGAGCTTCCTCTCCRAATTAGCAGGAACTGTTTTGGTTCCTGACTCCAGAAATGTACTGGTGGTATATACACACATACAAAAGCTGGGTGCTTTTCCCAACCAGGCTGTGCTTGACATGGCAGCACAATTCAGCACTCAGCATGCTGGGGATACTCATCAGCATGGCTGGTGATACACAAGCACTCCAGAGGGCTTTGTGATGTCCCAGAGCCCCTTCTTTCCATGGCCTCTGCATTTCAGAAGTGACTTCTGTCACCCAGAGCAGGAGCTTCTCCAGGCTCCTCTGCACAACAGGYCTGAGGGGCTGACACCTTGGCACCGGAGCTGCTGTTGTCTCAGTGAAGGCCTCTTTTCTCCRGCTGTGAATAAGAGACTCAGAGATGAGTCAGCAGGCAGAAGACACAGTCAGGTCCCAAAATAGATGAATGCGTCCTCACCAGCCCCATAAATAAGGGTTAGAAGGAAGGGGGTGATGTGGTTGTAAAAGTCCTGCAAGAGTGTCTYTGCCAACAGGCTTGCTAGCCTTGTGATGGGGCCTTGAACACAGATTTGCTGAGACTCGTGACCAAAGCCTGCAAAGGAGTAGAGAGATATGGGGTGGCCTTAACATTTTGCAGCCCTGGAAATAGCACTRCTGGCAACCAGGTCAAGTGCCTGCATAGCACAGCTGTACATGCACAAGAACAGATGACAAAAGTCTAAGCATGGTCCTCAGAGTGACAGAATCACAGAATGATCAMGGTTGRAAGAGGCCTTCAARATCATTGAGTCCAGCTGTCAACCCAGCACCACAATAATCATCCCTAAAYATGTTCCCAAATTCCACATCCAGATGCCTCCTGAACACTTCCAGAGAAGGTGACTCCACCACCTCTCTGGGCAATTTATTCCAATGCCTGACCACTCTTTCAGAGAAAAATATTTTTCCTAATATCTAGTATGAACCTTCCCTGGCATAAGTATTTCTTCTCATCCCTTAGTTTGAGGCATGGCAGAAGAGACTGACTCCCACCAGGCTACATCCTCCTTCAGGGAGTTGYAGAGAGTGGTAACATCTCCCCTGAGCCTCCTTTTCTACAGGCTAAACATATCCAGATCCCTCTGCTGYTYCTCATCAAACTTGGCTCCAGACCCTTCTCCAGTTCTGTTTCTCTTTCCTGAACTCTCCGGCACCTCAATGTCCTTTTTRAAGTGARGGGCCCWGAAGTGAAGCYGATTCAAGGTAAACTGCCCAGTACAGAGGAACAGTCACTACCCTGATCCTGCTGGCCACACTATTGCTGATCCAGGCCAGGATGCCATTGGCCTTCTTGGCCACCTTAGCACCTTCTTGGACACACTGGCAAACTCCTCATTTCTTCCCATTTGCCCTGGTAGAGAAGTCAGATTTAAAGATTTGCAATTCCAGGCTAGGTCATTATGCTTTCTGAGCATGCTAATTTTCAGGCTTAGCATCCCTTCCAGTTTGATGAATCTCTAATATTTAGATCTCTGGGAAAGTATCTCCCTTAAAATAAGTGCATGCATCCCCTACCTGCACAGTGGACATTTGTGGGTGTCTTTGGCACATTCCAGGCAAGGCCAAGGGAGTTTGGAGTCAACCTCCCCCAAAGCTTCCAAGGGAGCAAATGTCTCCCACGGACATTCCCAATGCTCAGCAGAGGGATGGGGAACTGCCATCACAGCGTGGGACACTGACCTGAGCCCACAGCTCTCACAGGGCATGCATATGGGATAAAGACAGACTCCTTCTCCATGATCTCTGGCTCAGTGTGGTTTTGCTTGTGGACTGTTTTTTCCAGTATCAACCTCCAGCATCCAGTCTGGGCATGCTCTTCCTAGATGAAGCAGATCACTGAGCCAGGAGACTCCAGCTAGTACTCCTGAACTGTGGSTTTGTCAATGCTGACTAGGAGAAACTGCCAAATTCCCACACTGCAGTTCTGGGAATCCAATTAGTGTTTCTATACTGTTCTGTTTCTTTCTATTACAATGACTTTAAAGGCTTCAGCAAAACAGATCTATAAAAGTCCTTTTTTAAAAAAAAGAATTCACATGAATGGGTGAATRTAAACTAGTTCCATCTGCTTACTAGCCCCTGTGTATTAAAAAACACTTAAATGAAAAAATCWCAGTGCTGAGGGAATTATCTGACAAGGAAGATTTTCTCATGCCTTTGACATCAACTTTTGATTCCAGTTAGGCAGCACAGTATTAGTGGTAGGAAAGGTCCTGAAATGTGTGTTTGTGCACTAAAGGCTTAATTTGGAAATTAAAAAYTAAAAAGAGCAGCTCCTTACTTTGCTCTTTYATTCACAGCTATTGAGTTCTAAAACTTCCAATCTCTTTCATCAGTGAACATTCAACTACAGACATACAGACTGGCACTGGATGTACTTCTTCCACTGCTTAAAAGTTTAAAGACCTTCTCCACATGACAACCTGCCCAATTTGCTGGGAGGGCAGGCAAGAAGTGCAGCAGGGCAAMCCTGTAACCTGGCACTGCCATTGCTAGAAACAAGCACCATGCTCCTGCAGAGCTTCAGGGCAAGGGCCTGCAGGCTTGCTCTGTCTGAACTTTTCTTGATCTGTCTATAGATTTGTTTTRCTTTCTGTGACAGCATTTTCTCTAAGTGACAAGTTGCATGCAATAATTAATTTTGTTTTTCTTTGTATGGTGCAGATTTATTTAGRTAGAAATAAGTGTTAGTATTTCTATGACTAATATAGAGATTTATGTCTAATACCAGGATGGAGTCACAGCATGGAGCTTAGTACAGGGCATGAAATGATGAAATCTGGGRCATAGGGTTGGCAGTGGAGACCTTGCCTCTTCCCAGCAGTGGTCAATTAGAGCAATATGGAGTTGTAGCTGGACAAACCTGGGTTTAGAAGTAACAAAGAGAACAAAAAAGAAGAACCTTTACTGTATGTGAAATAAAACACATACAGTAAATTCAGCTGTAAAATGTAGCTGCAGACTAGTGGAAAACCAAAAAAGATATGCTGTAATTGTATCTTAGGAAACAGACAAATTACCTCAAGTAGATCCTRGAGCATCAGTGTGATAATTTTTCAAGAAAGGACTCCAGAAGCTGAAGATTTGCAATTTTAAGTCTGAAGGCTGAAGATTCTGACTTGTTTAATGCATTCTTTGTCTCTATCTTCAGCATGCATGATSGACCAAGGGGGTCTCAGTGCCCTGAGCTGTAGGACTATGACAGTGAGAATGGGCAACTCCCTGTCAACCCTGAATTTGTATGGCATCTGCTGCTCCAGCTGGATCCCTACAAATCTGTGGGGCTGATGGGATTCATTTGAGAATCCTCAAAGAGCTGGTTGATGTCATCATAAGACGTCTCTTGATGATTTATGAGCATCCTGGGAATTCAGATAGATCCTGGCTGACTGCAAACATTTTCCCAGTTTTCAAAAAGGGCACAAAGGAGGACCCGGGAAATTACAGGCCTGTGAGTCTCACTTCAGTTCCTGGTAAAATATGAAAATTTATTCTKGGAGGAATTGAAAGGTCAGTGCATGTATCAGCCACAGCTGACATGGCTTCATGAGGGGAAAATCCTTCTTGTGGAACCTCTTTTCCTTCTACAAGAGGGTAGCCCAGMTAGTTGATCAAGAGAAGCCATTTTATATAACCTGTATGGATTTTAGTAGAACTTTTGATACCATCTCTCACAAGATCCTCCTGGACAAAATATGCAGCACCCAGCAGGACAAACACATCCTGTGATGTGAGCAGCTGGCTCATGGATGGGGCACAAAGGGTTACAGCGACTGGGGTGACATCAGGCTGGTGACCTGTCAMTAGTGGGGTTCTGCAGGGCTCCATCCTCAGCCCTCTGCTCATCTAYACCTTTATACGTGATTTGGAAACAGGACTGGAACAGACACTCACAGATGATACAAAACTGGGTGGAGCTGTTGACCCCTTTGAGCACAGAGAGGCCCTGGAGAGAGACCTCGACAAATCAGGGGTCTGGGCAATCACCAACCATATGAAGCTCAACAAGCTGGACCAGGGCAACCCTGGATGTATGGAGAGAACTGGGGAATAAGATGCTGGAAAGCAGTGCCATGGAAAGGCACCTGGGGCTTCTGGGGAAAGTTGAACCTGAGCCAGCAGTGCCCTGGCAGCCAGGAGGGCCAACCCTGTGCTGGGGTGCATCAGGCTCAGCATCAGCAGCTGGGCAAGGGAGGGGATTGTCCTGCTCTGCTCTGAGCTGGGGCAGCCTCACCTCCAGTGCTGGGGCTGGTTTGGGTGCTACAATGTAAGAAAGGCATTGAACTATTAAAGAGCATCCAAAGGAGTGTCAAGATGGTGAAGGGCCTTGAGGGGAAGCTGAGTGAGGAGTGGCTGAGGTCACTTGGTCTGTTCAGCTGGGAGGAGACTGAGGGGAGACCYCACTGCAGTTGCAACTTCCACATGAGGGGAAGAGGAGGGGCAGGCACTGATCTCTGCTCTGGGGTGACAGTGACAAGAGTCAAGGGAACAGCATGGAGTTGTGTCAGTGGAGATTTAGGCTGATTATCAGGAAAAAGGTCCTCCCCAGAAGAACTGGGGCACTGGAAGGGGCTTCCCAGGGCAGTGGCCACAGCACCAGCCTCCAGAGTTCAAGAAGTTTTTGGACAATGCTCTCAGGGCCATGGTGTGGTTTCTTGGGGTGTCCTGTGCAGGGCCAGGAGCTGGACTTGATGATCCTGATGAGTTCCTTCCAACTCATCATATTCTGTTCTGTGATTGTATGACTTTAAGACATAAAGAGCAATGGAAGGGTGAGCATAATCCTAAAAAAGGGCAAAAATAAGTGTATTGTAATTTTAATATTACTATTGACGCTTTATATTGCAGTTTTAACTGCCTTGTTACTCTTCATTTTTCTTTAACAGATTTGGATTAGAGATAACATACTCTTGCAGATCTCAATTAGCAATAAAATCTTGGCTTTACTTATATGTAAGGTGTTTTTTCTTTTTGCCCATGAACAAGACCTTGAAAAAGGAGAGAGGAATATGAGGAYCTCTTCAAATGCAGCTCCTAGCAGGGGGCCAAAAGGCACTCTGTAACATTTCTCCTGCTCTTTCTGAGGTACCTGACACATTTTGCCAGCTGTGAACTGCTTTAATGGGTAGTTAGACTGTTATGTTGTGTGTCATTATTTTCACACCCACAGAGTTGAGGTCTGTCTCAGCAGTGACATTTCTTCGCCCCTCCCTGTTACCATTTCCCTTGAAAAGGGATGGTGGTTTTTTTCTTAGCTGGGAAGTCAGGCAGGTGATACCTCTCTCTATGGGCTGCAGGGTAATGATGTCTTTGTGTAGCCACTTACTTGACGCTGTTCAGCAGATAATCAAGAATTATTTTAAATAGAGATGATAATATGTCTTGGTGATGCCCAGCAGATTTTGACATCAGTTATTTGGATCATCTACCCTCCCATCCAACCTGTGAGGGAACATGCCCTATCTGTGACTTATGCTTTCTTGCAYACCAGCCAGAAAGCTTCTGTCTGACTTCTGGTTTAGCAAGTAATAGGAACAAYAAAGTCTACCTTAAATTCCCCAAATGCACCCAAGGCTTTCTTTTATAATCTCAGTGCTCTTGTCTAGCAGCAGGTTGGGTGGGAATGCCACCAGGAGCAGGAGAGCATTGCTCCCAGGCCATTATTCATGACCCCACCTTCTACAGTGCAATAGAAATCTGTGTGGCTTGTGTGGGAAGGGACCAAGGAGCATTGGACCAGTGGCACAGATCTAAAGGGACATGCTGCAGAGGGCATCAAACAGGGAAATGCATAGAAGTAGGCACACTCCATGCTGCAGAAATTGTAGCAGGATTCCCCAAATGTTTCAATGTCCATTTGCCCAGTCACAACATGTTTTAGASCCTGCTGTGGTTCAAGATATTTTCCAACAGTCAAGTCGTAACTTTACTTCCTAGCAAAATTCCTATTGACTTTAGAACTGTAGCATCTAACCTGTATGTTGAGGCCTGAGCCCAGAGAAATGAAGTGCCTGATRGCTGTACTGCTCCCTAATGTTAGTCACTGAGTCCCTGCCCCTTCACAAGCGTGAATGTTCTTGCTCTGTATCTTGTGTATCTCCATAACAGACGCTGATCTTGATGGGGATCTTGCCACAGCACAAGCCACTAGCAGCTACCAGGACACAATTATTCTAGGATACTRCCACAAGTCAGCACTTAAGTGTTTGTGAACTACTTTCTCTGTCTGAAGGCTTATTCTTTTTAAAAAACAAATTAGCCATATTGTCTCAAATGGATTCATGCTAGTGAAAAATTTAGTTCAGACATGTGAACAAGAAACCAGACTATAACTGCTGCCATGTTTCTGATACACCATTCCTGCATTTGAGGCCAGATAATGCTAACAAGAATTTGCTAACATTATCTACCCAGAAATTGCATAATCTGGCATGTTTGTTATCTGCAGGGGGAAGTCACTATCTTCTGATGGATGAAACCTCACTAAGTTTCTGTACAAACAGTCATACCACCCGGATGCCACCAAAGATGGCTGTTTTGATGATGCCAAGAAGAAAAAAAAAAGCAAACTAAAATGCCCACCCAAAACCAAAAAAAAACCAGCCCACAAAAAGTAACAAAACATTTCTTAGAATAGAATATTACAAGACAAATGTTAATTCTAATTATACTATAAATATTATGTAAGCTCTAGGAGTGGCGTGTTCAGTCCACCACCAGCTGTCTCTGCCAAGGACAGAGGCTGCAGTGCTGTGCTGCAGTCCATGACAGGCAGCTTCCTGGAGTGTAAGAGGCTCTTCTGAGCAGAAACTCCTGTGTAGGAGTCCAGCTTTTCTGCTGACATGGCTCCCTGCCTGCACTGACCTGGCACAGCCCTGTCCTGCCATCAACAGAAAGGCATTCAGCATCAAGAAAAAAAGTGGCTCTGGCTGCTTTCAGCAGTGCTTTGGCACAAATGTCAAGTAAATGCTCCTAACTGCACTGTCACATTAGTCTCTCATCACCTATAAGGAACCAGACCTCATCTAAAGAAAAAGAGAGAGCTCTGGACCTTTGGAAAATCTGGAGCTCCAACCTTATCTTGGAGGGTTTGTCATGACATGGCACAAAACTGTGCTTGTTTCTTAGTTAGGYACAGAGTGGGTGAAGTGGGAGGATGAGGATTCAGTGGTCTGCCCCCAGGCAGTGGGTCTTTCTGAGAGGTTTGGTGCCTGRCCTCTTCTCCGAAAGACATTGTCGCAAATGTGATTCAAATCACAACTAACAGTGAACTCTTTGATGCCTTTTACCCCAGTGTGTTAYCTATTCCTTGTTTGTGAAGAAAAGATTAATTTTAGCCTCTGAAGAATCCACAGGAAAAAGAAATGAAGGCTGAGTTGAAGGCAGTATATTAAAATGTCTCCCTCTTGAAAATATYGGAACTATCATGAGAGTTAAAATGGGAGTCCCTGGCAAGGTACTAAGTACTYTGATGGCCAGGACTGCACTGCTGTATATAAAAAGGGTTTGCCAGCAGCACTGATAGGTTTGCTGAGGGCAGGTACACTGCCTTTGTCATTTCTGTGTACAGTTCCTTAAGCAGCTTGGGTTATCTGCAAAACCCATCTCCATTCCTCACAGTCCCAGGCTTTTAAAATAACAGACTTCAAATATTGAAGCAAGGCTGCAAAAGTAATTTAGTGGAAGTTCTTCCTCCCTTCCCCATGCACGTCCAATTCTTTASTAGGTTTTTCCTAGTCAAAACTAATGCAGCCAGATAAAACAGATTTTAGATAAACATATTCAGGGAGTTAAGTCCTGTAGTTTCAAGTCCAGGTATATCCCTGGTGGATCTTGTACTTTGAATAAAATATGAAATATTTCTAGTTATGAAATCCAGGTCAGTGTAGTTTTTTGTATATCACCAACATTTCAGTTTACACCTGCTACTCAAACTGAGGCATGTGGAAAGAAAAGGAAGCACAAAAAGCAACACATCTTTTCCTTGGGTAGTGTAACATTTTCTCTCAAGGTTTTGGATTTTGGCTAGGCACGTCCCTGGGCATCGGCATGGGAAATCTTCTGTAGGTTGAATGGATACAGCATTAGTCCCCTGCCTTAATTAGTCCCTGCACACTGGAGCAACCCTTAGATGGCACGAGGCTTCTTTTGCAAAGTTTACAAAGCCCTTATTTAATTGACTATCTAGCCTAGAGACTTTCCTAGAAAAGTTTCCTGGAAAGGGACAATGTGTTAAGGGTTCCCGACATGGGAAAYGTCACAGCTCAGATCCAAACTCACTGAACTCCCGCTCATGCCAAGAGTTCAGCCCTTCACTCTTGCAAGGGAGGAAAAAGAGATCCTCTTGAAAAATTCTGCTCTAGTCTTCCCCAAATCTTGTGGAGACTGCTCTGAAAAGAGGTTCTTCAATTGACCAGGAAGGTGAAAGGAAAACTACWCTGAGCTCAGGGGTTTGGTGCGTTTGTAGCTGTGTTGTAGAATATTCAACAAGTTTCTCATTGAGTGGCTGGTGTGGACAGCTAGCTAGCTGTACACACAGACAGATATTTAAATAGATCTTTTTCATCTGCACCATCCATTGTGTAGAATTTTTGAAGGCAGTCCAAGGTTTTCTGGAAGACAAAACATGGTGTGAACACCAAGGTTATTTCAAACACAATGATACTAACCTTAACTGCAGTCTGTTGGAAAGCAGCCCACAGTTTCCTGTCGCAAGGAAAGCACAGTCCAGAGGAGTCTTGTGGTAGTGTGGGATGGGAAGTGGCAGCATTTGGGTGGGACAAGCACACATGCAGCTGACAAAGAGGCTGTTGACAYAAGGTTCGTGCTCCTGCTTAAGCAGACATGCTCAAGACTAAAGAAATTTAATCTCACAAGTATGCATTGAAGTGGTAACAGGAAAAAAGGATATTTTCTATTCTTCAAGGATATTTCTTATTCTATTCAAAAGGATTAATTGAAGAGTTAGCTAACTTCATTAACTTATAAACTATTAAAATTTAATGAATTCAATATTTATAGATTTGATAAGGAAGTAGCAATTAAAATGTACAAAAGCAATGGAACACAGTTAAAGAGTCTTGCTTTTCTTCTGTCCAGCACTTGCCTGAGTTTTATGAATCAAGTGGCACAGTAGTATYATGCACAAAGACTTCAGTTCCTTGAAGGAGAAGTTTGGCATAACACGGGTGATGTTTTTAAACCCAGCTCTGCTGTAGAAAATTAAGGTGTGTGCTGCAGCAGAGTGCCCTACTGCAAGCCACAAGCTTGGGATGGACACTTCTGTGTCTTGTGTCTCTGCAGTTCATCCATACTTAGCTGTGGACTTCTGAAGCTGTGTGAAGAAAAGTTTTTGCACCTTTCTAGGATCACTTTCTGTCACCAGAAAGTCAGGGACACAGCGAATTTAAAAATGTTGCCAAAGAAAGAAAAATCAAATCCAGCATAAACTGGACTCTACATAGGTTAAGAGTTGTTAGGGTGCTCTTCCTAATTTTGTGGCAGAAATCAAGGTAGAAGGTAGCAGAGAGTGTCGGAGTGTCTTGATTTTAAAGTAACAGAGAAATGAAAAATATCTAGAGTGTAAGCATCCAAGGAGAAAACTTTTGAATCTAACACTGTACTGTTGGAACCCAAGAATAATTTTGCAGACCATGATATTTTGTTGTTCTCTGCAAGTGTTTAAGGATTTCAGAGCAAAAACCAAAAGCTCAAATTTCTTCATTGTGACATTGAGTCTTGTTCCTGAACATACTTTTCTGGAGGGACACTGGTTTAGTATTTATTAGCATATCYTCTCCAAAGTAAATGAAGTGTCATCTTGCCCTGTGGTAGATAAGTTCAAATTGTTACACTGAACATTACAGCTTGGATCCTTTTCAAGGATCAACAAGCTATGGGCTCCAATGAATAGAATCTATAGCTAATCTAATGACTGGTTTAATATTTGKTTTTTGTTCAAATATGCTAGTGAGCTCAGTCAAGCCCATTAACAGTTCTCAGAGAAATAACCACATAAGACATGGTTTGCTACTGCTGCTGACAAAGGCCTTCCTTTCAATGAGAGTAGAATCAAGTTTGTTACTTCTTATTGCTCATTAGTAATTATGGCTCCTGGCAATTCCTAGAGCTCATTAGTGTTATTGTTCCCAGTAAATTGTGATTCAATATCTGATTCTATTTCAGCAGCATTTCAACAAGAAACAAGTTCATCCAATTTTCTGGAAGTGTTTTTTAAGATTTTTATTTATTTATAGCTCTAAATCCATTCAAAATCCCTCAGAACCAAYAGAAAGGGGCTCACTCACCATAATTCATGCAGGCCTTCCACCTCTGTGAGTACCTGGCACRGACCCTGCCAGCCACTTCCTCCCCTGAGCCTGCATATCCCAGTCCTGCTGTTCTGCACTTGCTTGGCTACTGCTTTACAGCCCATCAGTGTTCTTTAACCAGTCTCTGCAATGTTTATTGTTCAGAAAGTTTCTGATGCTCTGTGAAGCCCTTCTAAGCATTRGTTCAGAAGGCTTGACTCCCACTGTCTATGTCTTCCCAACCCACCACTGAATTATCTGAGAGGCAAAACCACCAAAAAATATTTTATTTTGGCACTCTGAATTGCACAATTGCTCACACTCTCTCCCAGATCACTTCCCAATTTCCCTTTGTCAGGATACCTCTAASAGCAAGCCATTAACTGTGCTGGGTTTAATACCAGAAACAAGAGGCAAAAGCTAAAAAGTGGTGGCACAGTACTGAGCCCTGGGCTCCTCTGCAACCAAAGCTGCATATTCTTGGGCCTTAGGGCCAGCCATCAGCATGCTGCTGTCAGATTTCCTACAAGAAATACGTGGGAAGGCTGGGTGCAGCAGTAGGTGATAAATCATCCCAGGAGCCAGCAGAACTCACACCTCCCTTCCCCACCACTGCTCAAACACTCTCCCACACTTCCTTTGTCCTTCCTTTGCCTCTCAACACACTTCCTTTGTCCTGTCTCTGCCCTAGGTTGGCTTTGCCTCATTCCTTTCCACACATGAGCTACCTCTGGAGGGAATGGTGCTATGCCACACTGGCTGCCATGGGCCTTGTGCAATAGACCTGCTAGTTATTTGTGAAAACTGGGCTTGAAAGCTGTTGCTTGCTCACTGTAATGTGTTGGGAGTCATATGCCACTTTTATGCTTTCCTCATTCCCATTTCATATTCCCATAGATTTTTGTGGTGGTGCAGACCTCACCATCCCTTTCCAGGCTGCAGCATGATCTGAGAAAATGCTTGTTAGGCCTTGTCCTTGAAAACACCACCTGGGCTCAGYTTTTCCTGGGGCTTATCAGAAACACTGTCTGCTCCCAGAACTCCTAACAGGCTTAGTTTTCTCATTAACAGCCTTGGAAAATATTTTTCTGGCCTGAACAGCATAACATTGCTATTCTCACACTTTCTTTGAAAGTGCTGACCCAAACTGTGGCCAGGTTGAAACCACTGTTATGACTAAAGCCTGCTCTCTTGCAATCCTATTTAAAAWGTTCAGAATGGAGCCCTTTGARCTCTCCTGGGCTGCAGCTGGCTGCCACCAGCAATGTCCCTCTTAGGGGGATGCCTCTCAGAGCTAGCAAACCCTCAGGTTTGCTATACCTGGAGGATCACCAACCCACAATGCGTCCTGGGCCCATCCTCACTCCTAAAGGCCCAACCCTTTGCCCACTGGGAGATGCAAAAGCATCTGAAGTGAGTATTTTCACTGACTTCTGAGGGAGATCTTTCCACAGCTACCTTATCTTGCACTGATTCTGTCTGTGCAAGCATACACTTTGTGCACATGCTATAGCAAATCTGCAAGTTAGGTTAAATTACAATTATAATTTAGGCTAAATGCTGTTAAGTGACTWCTCTGTTAGATTGTTAAGGTAAAGCTATAAATTGAGGTATAAACTAAATTACTGTTAAGTTAGTTTTGTTAAATTTTAGGCCCATTCCTTTTCATCCTAATTTACACTATCTTTACACACACACACGTGCACACAGCCCTAGGTAGTTTTCAATTCATTTCTGTTTTGATTGCCTGGGTTTTGTTTGGTTTTGTTGTTGCTTGCTTTCCCTTGTTGTGCCTCAGTTGTCCTTTGTAAGTAGAGTGAATCTTGCCCATGAATTGGTTGTGCTTTGTAGTTTAATATTAAATCTGACTTTTRCTCATACTTGKGTTGGTGATTTTTAGGCGATCTCAAGCACACTCATTCAGGACAAATTTAAAATCAGCAAAATCTTCCAAAGTAAGAAGCATGATGTTTTAGGAGTACAATTACTTACGGAAGGAGCAACCTCTGGGAGGAAAAGATGAACAGAGAATACACAAGGAAAATTTCCACCAGCATCCTGCCTTTATGAAGTTTACTTAGAATAGAAGATCTTTCCTAAACTCTGAAAATTATTTTTGTGATAGTGGATTGTTTACCTGTAAGCRTTCATTTGGATTTCAAAGGCTTAGCAGGTTTCCACAGAAGTGCCYAGGCATTGCCTCATTTCCACATCTTGCTTTGAGGTTGACCGAGCTACTCAAAGAACGCACTTTTAACCAGATGTTTCTGCAGGAGGAACCTGAGAGCTTTTCTTGTGTTTGTGCACAGCTCACATTCATAAATCACTCCAATATCTGACCTCTGTTCATGAGCTGAATCTCTCTTTGCAGTCCAGGTCATGCTGTCCATGAAGGGAAGAGAAACTGTCTTCTCTCTCAGCTGGGCCCTGACCAACTTTGGCTTTTTGATAAAGCTCTGAAAAAACTCCTGAAGACAATAGCATGTGATGAACCAATGCAGAACAAGATGCCAAACACACGGTGTTTATGGAGAGAAAGGGTGAAGATCTTTATCACAGCATGCAGAGCAGAGATCAGGATGAACAAACACCACAGCACTCTGCAGGTGGAGCTGCAGAGGGAAGGGTAGAGTTAATTGACAAGCCTGGTAATTTCAGTCAGGTAGATGGTATTTCAGAAGATATAAAATCCACTGAACACTCAATGTAGTTTTGTTAGCAACTGCTAACAACTAAACATCAGAATTTATATTTCTCTCTGAGCAAATAAACATCTGACAATAAATAACTGAAAGTTAGTATTGAATAAGGAAATTCCCACAAACTGAACTGCACAGATGGCATATTGGTAGATTTAAGAGTAGTAACTTTTCACACTAAGTTGGGAGGAAGAGTGTGGCTGGTTAACTATCTGGAGAATGATTCGCTTCCCTAATCAAACCACCTCTGGAAAAAAAAAATACACAGATCACTCACAGAATCAAAGAATAGTTTGGGTTGATAGAATGTAAAGGTCATCTAGTTCCAACCTCATTACAGTAAACGTGAACTCAAGAGACCCCAGACCCCTCCAGCCTGATCTTGAAAGTTACAAGGGATGGGACATTCACCACCTCTGAGCAACTTGTGTCAGTGTCTCACCACTCTTCTTGTAAAATACGTCATTATATTTCACTTCAATCCACYCTCTTTCAGTTTCAAACCATTATCCCTTGTGGGCCCTATCTTAGTTATAAACCCCCCTGAAGTATTGAAAAGCTGCAGTGACATCTCCCTGGAGCCTCCTCCTCTCCAGGCTGAACAAACTCAACACAGCCTTGCCTCTCAGGGGAGATGCTCCAGCCCCCAGATCATCTTTGTGTCAATCCTTTGAACTTGCTCCAATAGATCCATGGCCTTCTTATGCTGCAGACCAGAGATGGATGCAGCACTGCTGGGTCTCACCAGAGCAGAAGGCCAGTAAAAGAGTTAAAATTTTAAAAAAAGAAAATAATTCTCTCCTTCCTTTACTTTTTTTTTTTTTTTTTTTTTTTTTTAGGGAAGGAAAAAGCAGTAGACCTGCAAGCATTAGAAGATGAGATGGATAAATTCCTTTGCTGTGCCCATCTCCTCACAGCTGCAGTGGATCAGTCTCTTGCCTTTACTCTCACCAGTGGTGGCCTGGATGAAATACAAGGAATTATGTCCTAGTATGAGCTCTCACAGAAAAGAGGGAGAGATGCAGGAATCCTACCTTTCATCCCATCTTATGCCTCACAGAAATACTCAGTGACAAGTCAGTCCCAGGAACACACCACATCCTCACAGCTTTCCCTGACAACATTATGCAACATTCTCAATTCCTCTTTTTAATGTGCCTTCAAGAAGATTCAAAATGATAAACAAAACAAGGTTGTATTGTCTTCTAAAGTATGAATATATTTTTAATAAAGTGTAACTTTCACCTGGAAAAAAGAAATAAGTCAAGTTTCTCTAAAAGACTACTTTCAAAAACAGAGAAGTATGAGTATCTAAAATACACCAGGGAAAATGTATTGCAGAAATTATTTATTTCATGCCATTTTAAGTATTTCACTATATATACTGTAACACACATTTCAAAAATATTATCCAGTACAACAGTAATTCAGAGCACTACACAGAAAAATGCTTAATTCAGTGAATTTCAAAACAAGGTATTTATGCATACATACTTGTATAAGGCAAAGGAAGATAGTCTATCCATAAGCAGCACTCCTACAGCCTATCTTGATACACACTGGAGAATGAAGGTCTATTACTAAACCTATACTTACAAATKAATTCCCTTATCTTCCAGATACCTCTACAGAAACACAATGTATTTCTATAGAAAATAATTGATTTCTACAGTGACAGCTAAGGTGTAACTCTGAAACTACTARTTCACATGAGTAATTCAAATATAACAACATTATCCTGAGGAAACAACTTAAGCTGCATACTAAAGCACACWCATGCACACAAAGCATGCTGAGGACTACATTCCAGTGCATTCTAAGAGAAACAAAGAATAAACCTGAYTGRGCTTACCATATGACCCAAACAGAGGGGATCAAATATAATGCAATAAAATCAACATCARCAATTAATGTATTTAAAAGGGATCTAGTTCAATGTGCCTTATTCTTTTTTTCTAGGAATGCTGAATTTCTGTTAACATAATCAAATGGTGTAGGAGTGTCTCAGCTTCAGATTAGACTACTTAGAGGCACAGCTAGTATTAGGTGACTGCCATGAAGCAGTACATATTCCTGCAGAGCCCATGAGGGAAAAGGAATGTGAAAGTTTCAGAAAGTTTACAAGATTCACAACAAAGCTGCTCTGAAAAATGTAACTATTTTTTAAATTTCAAAGAAAAATTAAAAAGCTAGGACACAATATATCCCCCTTAGCAGTGCTATTGTTAATAACTAAGATGCACCTATTTGTCTGTAATGAACCAGCCATATTTCTTTAAGAAGCCTCATAAAAAGTTTTCCTTCATAAAGTGATCTCTATTTGGTATTACGAATGCTCCTCAGATTTCAAGTAATTAAAGCAATAATTAAAACGGAAAAAAAAGTAGTATTTTTCACATAATATTTACAGTATTTCAAGACAAATTTAATAAAATACAAATTACCATAATTATAGAAAATCATAGTAATAATTTTTAATACTTCCAATGTAAAAACCATTGTTCATGTTATATTTTAGAACAACACTAATAAATATTGAAAAGACAGCAGCTTTCCACCATTCCTATTAATACTGTTAATGACTACTTTACAAGTGCTTCATTGCAAAATAAAGGCAGATTATATACCATGGTTTTTCCAGTAGTGTAATTTATAGACACACAAAGTTTCTTTTTTTCTTAACACATTACTGTAGTTAAAAAGGAAGCTATGTCTTCATTTGCCCAAAGCATCATATGAGCACAGATTAGAAGTTACATGTCTTTTACCTTCCCTCATAAAAACCCTTCCTCACTTCATGGCTGAGAAATGTACTCCTCTTTAGCTGAGTAGGGGRCTTATTTCCCAATATACATATCAAAATATGTATTAAGAAAAAGAGAATCAGAAATCTAGCAGAAATTATAAGTTTGACTACAGCTTTTTGTTATCCATACTTTTTAAGAACTCCAACACTGATTAGGTACTKTTTTCACACTGCTTTTTGAAGTTCATTGTGACTTGCACATACTCTTTTTACTCATTTAAATATTTGACAGGAAGACATTCAAACATTTGTACTTAACTTGGGTGGGATTTTTAGTGTTTTGGGGGTTTTTTTGGTGTTTACTGATGGAGAGAAGACTGCAGAAATGATGGTGAAATGTATACACTAACTGGTCAGTAGTTCAGGAAGTGAAATAATAAAGAAATATGTAACTGACATTCTTTTGCAGCAAATAAATATGATTCTATATATACACTGATGGAAAAATACATTTACACTCAGTTCCCAAAAGCAGTTTGCAAGGGAATTGAATTTAAAATCACCTAATCTGGAGCATCAGAAGTGATGTAGAAACATTGTTAGTCTCCAGTAAAGTCACTGCTTAAACTTATCAAAGCCAGCTTTTAACTTAATTTAGCTGTAGTGCTACTGGGACTGGAGCTGAAGCAGGAAAAAACCCACAGCAGTTGCCACAATCTGGCTGAGAAGCACCATGGAATCCCAGAACGGTTTGGGTTGGAAGGAATCTATAAAGGCCACCTAGTCCAACTCTCCTGCAATCAGCCAGTACATCTTCAATTAAATTGGGGTGCTCAGAGCCCTGTCCAGCCTGGGCTAGCATGTTTCCAGGGACAGGGCATCCACAGCTCTCTGGAGTGGGTTAAATCCTTAGGCACATTGGCCCCAGCCAAGCTCTGCATTATTTGTACTAGAAGTAACCAAACCTGTTTGAAACAGCAAATATTATTCTTTTATAGTTGTACACCATATTTTTTTATTGAAAGTATTCCAGATTCAGTCYATGAGCCCATAATGAGTTTTCAAAACATACTTTAAATTAATTGGTCAATAAATTGCACATAATTAGAGCCTGGATAACTCCTGGTCAGCAATGCACACTATAGATGAAACCTGGCTTCACTTATCAACTCTCTGTTTAACTGAATAGCACCCAGGGAAGATGTGACACCACACATTGCCAAGCACAATACAGAGAACTCTTTAGAGCTTTTCAGAGCTCAAAAAGCAGCCACTGGTTCTCCCGTATTCCACTGCAACATCAAAAATGTCAGCAGATTCCCACTTTAATGAGCTCAGAATGTCTATGTTAGAATCTGAAATCCCAGTGCCATTAATTTATRCAGTCAACTCTTCAAATTACAATATTACAGTATTGCAATAAAATCTGCACCAGGGACTAGTTACCTGTTATATATAAAATCTTGACCATGTTTCCCCTGAAAATTCTGTTTGCAGCCATTTCACTGAGAGGGGAAAAACCAGGCCCCAAGAAGACTCAATCCCACTGCCTGGTCACCAGGGGCTAGATAAGATTATTTCACAGATTTTCAGAAAAAGATATTCCTTCTAATAGCTTTTCTACTGGCCCTGAATTAGATCTGTTTGCAGTGATATCTCAAGAGTGAAACAGTCTGAGTAATATTTCTGCCAAAGATTTTATAAATAACCCGCTGAACAATTAAATGAGATACAAATTTTTAAAACAGAAATAYAGAGTCTAAGAACATCAATGTGGATGGGTCCCCAAGAACACATACAACGCCTTTCATRTAAGGACGAATTCAGGATAGCACTACTAAGTGCTATATCTGAACTAAGTAGTTMAAAAATAAATTAAATAGGTGCTACCATAGAATTGCTAAAGAAATATCTGAATAAAGAGAGACTCATCTTCTCAACTTGCAGGCCCTGATAAGATTCCAGTCTAAGATTTAGAGCAAGGTTTTACAAACACAAAATACTCAAACTAAAAAGCGGCCTCAGATGAATGACCTGGAAATTGCATGAGCTTGAATGTCTGTGGGCTTGGCTGACATTCACTGTATTCACCTAAGAACAAAACTGACAATTATTGTATGTCTGCCAATTTATTAATATAATTATTTCTATACAAATAAAGATTTTTTTCTCCTTCATAGTAACAATTCAGTGTTTCAAAACAGGCTGATCAATGTATTACAAATACCACTACTGTTAGAACACATGTACTATAATCATAGGAGGTAGAGTTAGATCCCCATTAACAATTACTTGAGAAAACACAGACTATTTTTAAAAATTATTAGAATATGTCATTCATGAAAACTTAATTTTCAGAATAACTCAATCCTAGCTGCTTTAAGCAGGATGTGTTTTTTTAAGAATGCATGATATAAACATGTTCTCTTTCAGTTTTCAGTGTTAACTTTACAATAAGCACATAAGAAAGCTCCCAAGTGGTAAAGACTTCAGACAAACTGGAAAAAAGCAACATTTTAAATTATTCAAATGACCAAAGTTATCATTAATTTGACCACATCTTTTACCTTATGATTACATTTGAAAATCCATTCAACTAACTACAGTTTAAAAATATGCCTACAATAATGAAACTGATGTGAAGCTTTTTTACAGTGTTAATAATTGGCATTTTTGAATGGCAAAGTATTATTCTTTTTGCAACAACTTACTGCAAAATACAGGCACCTTAAAAACTGATACATAATGCAACCAGGGTATTTAGGACATTAAAAGTATTTACCATTACCTAGTCATGCTATGTATTTCCCTTCTTTTAAAGAAATACTCTACAGTTTGAAGCTGAGCCTGAGGTGCGTGCAAACTATGTTTCAGTATTTAACTCCATTTTCATAGTATGTTTCTTTTACAGTTACAAAAACACTAGTGTGCCAACATTTTGAATCATTACATCTGTAAAGATCCTAAGCAGACATTGTATCTTCAATAATGTATTCTTGCTATTGCACATATGCTCATGTGACAGTGACACTCAGGTCCATATTAAATTTCAACTATTTACACATGCTAAAATCATGTATCTGCATATAATGTTGGAAAAGAAAAAATACAGCCTTTCTTGACCAACACACATGGCTCCAATATTTAMGCCAAAGCAATTTCATGGAATCCCAGAGTACCAGGATGGAAGGAACCTCAAGGAYTATCTGTTGATAATAACAAGCTGTGTGGTGCAGCCGATACTGGAGGGAAGRGAAGCCATCCAGGACAGGCTTGAGAGATGGGTCAGTGCAAAACAAGGGCAAGGTCTTATACCTGGGTCACTGCCATCCGAGGCACAGTTTACAGGTTGGGCAGARAACAAACTGAGAGCAGCCCTGCCCAGAAGGACTTGGGGGTGCTGTGGGTGAGAGGCTGCACATGACCCAGCCATGGCACTCCCAGCCCAGAGAGCCAAACGTGTCCTGGSCTGCATCCAGAGCCCCATGGGCAGCAGGGCAGGGAGGGGATTCTGCCTCTCTGCTCTGCTCTGCTCTGGTGAGACCCACCTGGAGCTCTGCATCCAGCTCTGCGGTCCCAGCACAGGAAGGACAGGGACCTGCTGGGTGAAGGGATTGGAGCACCTCCCTCAATGGAAGACAGGCTGAGAAAATTTGGGCTGTTCAGTCTGGTAAAGAGAAGGTTTGTATGGAGACCTCATAAGAACCTTCCAGTCTCAGAAGGTGCCTACAGGAAAGCTCGAGAGGGACTCTTCATCAGGAGGTGTAGTGATAGGACATGGGGAAATGGGTGAAAATTGGAAGAGGACAGATTTAGATTAGATACCTTAAGAAATTCCTTACTGTATGGGTGGTGAGGCACTGGCACAGGTTGTCATACATAACTTGTGGATGCCCCATCTCTGGGAGTGTTCAAGGCCTAGCTGGATGGAGGGCTGATCAACGTGGTCTAGAAGATGTCCCTGCCCATGGCAGAGAGGCTTGAGATTAGATATCTTTAAGGCTCCTTCCAACCCAAATCRCTCTGTGACTATYTTTCTCAGCAAAAGCAGAGTGTAGACAAGATGACCCAATACCTTGTCCAGCAAAATTTTAAAAGTGTGCAATGTCGGGGAAAGCTACCACATCTCTGGAGACATTATTCCAATGGCTGATTGTTCTAATTATACAAAAATGCCCAWCTGTGTCCAACTGGAATCTCACCAGAATTAACTTGTGCCTATGACATTTTGTCTTTTCCACAAGACTCCTAAAAGTGTCACCAACAGGATGACTGGTGACAAGGAGTCACAATCTCCTTTGTAGCCCTCTAAATACTGGAACTTGTATTTTCTGATTTTATGAAGAAAGCCTGCCATTCAGGCTTTCTCCTTATATGGGATCTGATTCAAATACTACTGAAGGTAAAAGAAAACTTACTTTTCTTCAGCAGATTTTGGACTAGGCATAAAGTCCACATAGAAAAATTATAGAAAGTGTTTTATTATAGTAATTGATATAACTGCACTTTGGATGCATCAATATGCTCTCACAGCATTGGTTAATACAAAATAAAAAATTCCAAAAATATCTTCCCCAAACTTAGACTGTTGAGTTCAAGTTGAGCCCTAGGTATWTTTATGAGTTTACCATCTATTAACTTTAAATAGTTTTCTCCTTTTGGTCATGACATAAAAGCCCACACTGATGCACAACAGTATCTACAATAGCAGAAGCATATTCCTATCGCAAGTGGTGAAGTTATCATACACGTGCATTTCCAAAAGAGTTGTTCCTTCATGTTTGTTTTTTTTTTAAAGAGTCTTTGATGGTTCAGTGATATATCACGAATACAGTATTTTCCAAGCAGTGAGTACGAGCTAGATTTCCATTGAATTTTCTTTAGCTTTGACGAGCTTAGACATCATCAAATATTTTGCTTCGAGACATTGACAGGTATCTTCCACCAGGCTGGTACCTGCAGAATCAATTTTAAAAGTGAAAAAGTGTCACAGGAAATAGAAAAATAAAGACCCATGAAATCATCTAATTCTCACTGCAATCTTACTTCTTAACTCCACTGAATTACAGGCTTTGATGTTCTATTGAATTAGCTCATGAGAATTTGAAAGACAYTCATTAAACTAAACCTCATGTGACCAAGAGAAACAGTTATATGAATACTGGTAGTCTTAAAGAACTTCGTTTCCTAAAACAACAGAAAGAAGTTGGATGTTTTGGTTGAACAGGACATTTTTTCAAAAATYCCAACCACACCAACAACTAAACAAATGAACAAAAACCCAAAACACAATAAATCCAAACAAATAATGGCACTCATAAAGTAGCTTGCGTGCTTAACAGTACATCTCATGGGGTATTCTTAGAAGAAATACAGTGTCAAAGATAATAAAAACAAATGCCTGCATGCTTAGTGGGAAAAGACAAACTTCATAAATTGGTGGTCAAATATACTTCAGAAACACTTTAAAAGCACAAATAAGGTCTAACACAAGCACAGTGTAGTTCCTTGCTGTAGTATTTACTAAAATCCGAATGAACACAAAGCCAGAACCTGTGTYCTTACTGCCCTTACTGTCCAAGAATGTTCTATCTACTGCAAATGCTCTAGTTTTGAAAACCAATGTTACATAAGCTACTTCTAAATTAATTTAAATTCCACATGCAATTACTGTTGATTTATTAGCTCCATGAAATGAACAGCTCAACTAAGCTTTGAAGCTCTTGGTTTTCTTTTTAAAGAAGAAATTTAGAAAGTTCCATTTTGCAAAGCATCTATAGATGCCTGGTGACTTCTGACACTGTGCTGGAAATACTCCTGTTRTCTTGGGCTGCAAGATGCAACCAAAAAAAAGGTATGTATTCTATCTGTTGGAATAGGTTGGGGAGGTATTTTTCTTTATCTCTCCTAACTCCAGGAGGGAGGGCAAGGTGTCAATGGCCCAGCTATTAAAACCAGTGGGACAGTGATCTTTATCTTTTCCACAATCCATCCTCCCTCCAGGGGGATATCTGTYCTTAATAGGGCCATTTCACTGCATGACTGAAAGAATTACATCATCCCATTGTGAGATGTCCCACTCAGTRGGAGGAGCCAAGCATTCCCACCTGGATAAAAACCTGGGACTCAAAACACCAGGACAGCTGGTTTTTCCACTGGATTCCAGAAAGAGACTTGACCCATCTCATCACCACTGGACCCTTGGAAGAAAACTACACCCTTTTACAGGACCATCTCTGCCCCAACAAAAACCAGATCTGTCACTCMAGGACGACTTAACTGGTCTGCTGCCAGCACCCTGACCAACAGGGTGCCAGGTTGTACTCTGACTCTGTCAGTGTTTTCTTTTTGGTTTTGTTTGTGTTTTGTACTACTACATTTTATATGTTGTAATATTCCTAGTAAAGATCTGTTATTCCTATTCCCACACCTTTTTGCCTGAAAGCCCCTAATTTCAAATTTATAGTAATTTGGAGTGGGGGGAGGTTGCATTCTCCATTGCAACGGGGGGGGGCTCTGGCTTTTCCCTAGCAGACACCTGTCTGTCTACTAAGAACAGGTGTCCTGTTTAGAAAATCTCTTTCACACTGCATAGAAGCCAACTGCTGACAGAAACTCGAAGCTAGTTCCTCTTCAAACTCTTGTGCTTAAATTACAAAAAAAATTTCAAATGTGGTGACATGAGACTAAAGCAGTWGTCTGAATTCAACCTCTGAAACCAGGCAGTGCCATTTAACAGTAATCTTTGCATATTTCTGAGCTGGCATTTGTTTATTGATATTATAGGTAGAAGTCCACTGAAACAATGCCTTCTAGTGACACTTTTTGACTGGGTAAGATAGTTTTAGCTGAAAAACAACAAATGGTAAGTTGTTTATATGTGAATTTTAAATTATTTGTCATTTAGTGGTTCTACACCATAACCACCCCAGAAAAAAAAAAAGTACCCATACAATGTATCGCTTGTTTCTTAAATAGCAGCAGAGGTGTTGCAGTCACAAACACAAACACAGAATCACAAAATTCTCTACTATGGACAGAGCTATACAGTGCAGTCTGGTGCTCTCTGTTCAGGAAGTYCAGATTTTAATTTATTTTAGTAGTTCCAAGATCTGATACCCAGCTGTATTCMTGTAGCAGATCCTGTAACATTTACTTCCCCAACAATTTAGTTTTCTTTCCTGCAGCCTTTTCATAACAGATTTTATASTGGGAAATCAAATGAGCTTTCTCCMGTTGAGCTTTGTAAGAAATTAGGGWAAACCTCMTATTATACATCTGTGTGTTGAGTCATACACTTAGACCAGGTAGCTCGGTGTGCAGCTGCAGGTTGTGCCCTGGATGGCAGGAAATGGGAGTCCCAGGCAGGRTGCCATGAACAACTAACAAAGGGCACAGGGACCTTTGGCCCAGCCAGGGGACTGGACACTCGGAAACTGTGCAGGTGCCAAGGCCTCAGCTGGAAGAGCCTGGATTACGGTGCACATAGACTGTGAGGGTGTAAAAGCTMAGGGATTCTTTTGTTTGGGGTTCCTCCCTGGAGGCACCAATTCAAGCTCTTATGCTGTCACTGCACTGTGATTAAAGGAATCAGATATCTAGGACTTTGCCACGGGAAACCTGTGGTCGAGCTGGAAAGGGAAACTTTTCTGACTGTGAGAGTGGGGCGAGTAGGTGTCACCCCCATTTTCTAAGCCTTCTGATGTTTTCATTTTTGTGGTGGAGTTTCCCACAAAGTTTAATGTAAATAGTGAAATGTTATTGTAACTGTCTAGGTTGTTTTGCATTCCTTCTCCTGGGAGGAGAAAATTGATAGACTGTTGGTTTGACCAGTGTGATTGGAGAGATGGAGACTTTATTCTCCAATCCCTGGCTGTGGTTAAGAATCTAGATATATCAAGGTCAAAATTAAACTGCCCTTTTGTTCTGCATTGGAAAATCCAAGTGTGTCATGTCGTATTTTTCATGTACTACTGCGACAAGTAGGGAATGAAAGGGGGGCCCCTTTGGGTCACTGGAGCTGCCTGTGGTGAAATGGCTTCAGTTCCAGGAGTGACAGTCTGGGGTGGCACAAGTATGACCCCCAAACTGCCCTCTGAATGGTCACACTGGGATATTTCCTTAACATGCAGGTTAAATTTGCMAGTTTTAAATGCATCATTTTTCAAATTCTGCTATATATAACATTATATCCAGCTCAATTCTTATTTTGACACTTCTAAAAAACGTGGATCACCTTCAAGTTTTAACAGGTTTTCAAATTATTTTATTATCATAAGGGAAAAAGAAGAAAGGAAAAAAGATGAAATTATAAACTTCATTTACAAAACTCTTATTATGAAACTATTTGATACMGATGTCATAGGTGAGAAAACAAAAGACATTAGAAAGTTTTAAACTRGAAATTAAAGAGAATATTCCTCACCTTCCTGAGTCCGATTCAAGGGGGTCGTCATTAACAGAGTCTGCATTAAAATCCAAAGGTTCTGCATCCTGGAGGAGTTCTATTCTATCTCTTTCAGTCCTACCATTTGAACGGGTATACTTTGATAGTGCTGAGTAAGTAAAAGGAATGAAAAACACTTATTTGCTTTGTAAACAGCCTAGAGTGTATGAAGACATCCAATTTAAAAAACCATAAGAATAACAAAGCAATCTCATCCAAAGCAAAAGTGCAATAATTTAGAGCAGATTTAGTATTAAACCAAACTTGCTCAAATTTGTAGTATTTTAATTTTTTATCTCCACAGAAATGCAACCACAACTTTTGCCCCCCAAACAGGTTGAGATCTACCTTGCAAAGAATCAAGGAAAATGAGAAACTACAGGGAAAGTAAAATSTCATGAATTAATGAAATACAGTTGTTTCACAGTTCACTAGGTCAGTACCTGTGGCTTGCTTTAGAGTTGGAATGTTACATAATCACATGATGGACATTAAAATGTAATTTCAGTTAGTCTGCCACTAAAAATCTGGGTTTCCAACTTTGTACAGRGGAAGGGGAATTCTACCAGTGTTTTCTTAAAGTGTATTCAAAGCTTCCCTCCTCCTCCTCCCCTTCTTCCTCCTTTTTCTTCCATTTCGTATTACTTGTTAGCTTACAAAAGCACAAAAAATACAGAAAAAAATTTCACATTCTGACAAACTTTTTGGAAGTTTAAAGCATCCGCAAAAAAGTATTTTGCTAATGAACATTATTAAATGAAACTATGTACACTTATGTGATGTTACATTTGTTGGTCATCTGATTGCTTCATTATTCCAGTCTGAGATAGTTCATTTGCAGGTGGAAGAGGTAAACTTTAAGATTTATACCACCCAGCTTCAAGATGTATCATGAAGTTTCTTTACTGACAACTGCTACTCTAATGGCAATCGTTAGACATCTCACAAGACCAAGTAATTGGTCTTAAAGAGTAGCCAGAACCTCCGATCCCAACTAGCTTGAGATGGAAAGAAATACAGTACTCTTCTGAGTGCCTTAAATGGCAAGGTGGCACCGAGCCACAGAAGTGAACACTATCAGCACAGCATCTAAGACAAAAARGAAAATATTTGAAACTACCCTCACAGCCAGTGTTGTGCAGACAAGGTCCTGAAACAAAACAAAACAGACTTCCCCTCCAACCCACAAAGCTTACGTCTACTGGCATTGGTCTCTGAGAAGCTGGATTCTTTCTGGTCTGTGTGGACAGCTCTGCTTCTGGTGGAATCGTCTCTATTTCCATACCGCTCCTTCCATTCCTGGGAAAAAAACCACAAAGACAAATATAAGTTGGGAAGGAAAAGCAACACTACAACAACTGTTCAGTATCTTAATACAGGAAGAATTTTTGTTTCATTTTTAATTCAAAAAGTGTTCCTTCACTAAACCACTGATCATAACTGCTCTTAAGAAAACAAATTGCATCTCAAATCTGCTCTCCAAGTTCAGCCAACTGCTCTAAGTTATGGTGGGAACTCCTSCTTTTATTGATCACTACTTCCATCTAGTGGCAAAATGGAAAAATAAAGAGATGTACAYAATACAGAAAAATYCATAGCTTGTAATKTCAGTGTAAATTAAAGGTATYATACACTTGCTATTCTGCTTCTCAACAAGTTCAAGATTTAAAATTATGAAGGGAGATGGAGGGAAAAGATCAAAAAAAAGGTCTATACAGTACTGGCTGTTATCTAGGATTAAATTATACCTGAGCTGGAAAACTAAGGTTTGAGTCCCCATACTATCTTGCATGCATCCTTTCTCTCATCTACCTTTTATTGTGACTTTCTATACTAGATTTTGTTATAAACTGGTGAAAAACTAAAGCTTCACAGATCTTTCAACACAAAATGTGCAGAAAACATGACTTGGATCGAACATTCTGTTTGTTATTCAGTGGAGACTATTGATTCTGTCTTAAATGTAATGCTCTCCTCCGGCAWCAAATAAAGTAGAACCTGTGCCAGTGACTTTCCAATAAGCACACAAAACAAGTATGGGAGGAGTCCACATTTCAGTAAGACAACCCTGCAACTGCAGTTATTTCAAGCAGAGCAGTATCAGTATAWGAGACTGGTAATAAACCATTTCAAATTATTCTGTATCCTAGAAATCAGGACCCTTTTTAATGCTTGTTATACCTATTGGCACAGTACCACAGCACACTGAGTAACAATAGTGCCCAAGTAGTGTCATTAAAATTGTCCTTTAGCCTTCTATAATTAACCCCAGTTAAGGCTATTCAGCAAAATTAAACTGATTCCATCAATTATTTAGGACTTATTTTTTTGTGAAATAGATAATTCTGAATTAAMTATCCATGGTAAATCCTATCAAATATTGCAGTATAATAGTATAATTAGCTAAACAAATATCATACCCTTCTTCTGTTTTCACCTTCTTCCTGCCTCTGTCGCTTTCTTTTCTCTAAAAATAAAAACAAAACTTTGAGTTCCATATAAGAAAAGTAATTAGCAATTTTTTAAAAYAAACAATGAAAATTTCAAGTTAACTAACAAAGATTCTTATTGAAATACAAGACTCTCACAATTAAACAAAAACAAAAAGCTTGTCTATCATTATGGAGTTTCCAATCAAAATTATTTTGTCATTATGGTATCTTGGATTATAACACCATTTGGATACCAGCTGGCAAAGAAAACAAACAAAAAAAAAAATCAAACAAACCCTTAGAAATAACTGGGAAAGTATGATATTAAGAAAAAACTTCAGCATTTTTGAATCAACTTCTTCATGAAGTTCTGTGAGGCCCAATCTGTGACCCAAATACTTTGTGCCTGTATCTGTTATAAAGTTGGAAGCATAAGACTACAGTATCAATGTCATCATAACCTCTTATTTGAGARAATGAAACTTTGATCTTTCTCCAAAAAAAAGAAATACTACTACTCTAAGTAAACCCAGGTTTTGTTTTTCATCAACTATGGGAATAAAAGTATTCCATAATGTAGCACGGTATAAAATATATATATTTTTTTTAATTTCTAAACATTTACTAAAAAATTACAATGGCTTTTAGCAACTTCTAAGAAACACTTTCAGTATAAATTAATGTAAAATAAAAAGTTTTCCAAACCATCAGATAATTCCAGCTCTACATAAAAAACATGCTTTCTCTAATAAAACACTAGTTGACAGAGCAAAAAAGACTGAATGACTGAATTTGTGCAGTTCAATCAACATGCTTACAAAAGAAAGATTAGTTTGTTGATGATAAAGGCAATTTAAATGTCAACCATTCGTTATGACAGATTACACAAGCACCTGCCAAAGTATTATTTGATCAGTAACACACTGTAAAATATTTAGAAATACTTAAAATTCAGATACTAGATAAATAAAACTCATACTTTAAGATGTCAATGAAGTCCAACAGTGGACTTCACACAGTGACCACAGTGGTGTAWGKTTATTGCAGTTTGYGCTGTGGCMTTCCTCAGTACAGCTGTCAAAATACTGACAGRCAGTATGCTTCCTTTTTTCTGCAACATTTCAGACAAATGGAATCCAAAACCTTATTATATGATGCGGAAAAGGTTGAGGTACTTAATGCCTTCTTTGCCTCAGTCTTTAAGATTGAAACCAGTTGTTGTCTGGGTACCAGGTTCCCTGAGCTGGAAGGCAGGGCTGGGGAACAGAATAAAGTCCTCAAAATCCAAGGGGATGTGACCAGTGGCCTGTTACACTGCTTGGATAGCCACAGGTCTGTGGGGCCAGATGTGATCAACCCAGAAGCACAGAGGGAGCTGGAAGAACTGCTCACCAAATCAGTTTCCTTTGAATTTTCAACTGGGTCATACCAACCCCACACATGCTAAAGGCTTGGGGCAGAGCAGTTGGAAAGCAGCCTGTTGGAAAAGGACTTAGGAGTCCTGGTTGACACTGGCTGAACATGAACCAGGGTGTGCCCAGGTGGCCAAGAAWGCCAATGGCACCTGGCTTGTACCAGCAAGAGTGTGGCCAGCAGGACCAGGGTAGTGACTGCCCCTCTGTGCTGGGCACTGGTGAGGCCACATCTCAAATCCTGTGTCCAGTTCTGGGCCCCTCAATTCAGGAAAAACATTGAAGTGCTGGAGTTCAAAGAAGGGCAATGGAGCTGGGAAAGAGTCTGGAGCATRAGTCTGATGAGGAACAGCTGAAGGAGCTGTTTAGTCTGGACAAGAGGAGGCTCAGGGGAGACTATCACTTSACARCTCCCTGAAAGGAGGGTGTAGTGAGGTAGGGGTTGGTCTCCCCTTCCAAGTAACAAACAACAAGACAAGAGGAAATGGCCTAAAGCTGTGCTAGGGAAGTTTGGATATTAGGAAAAAATTCTTCACTGAAAGGGTTGTCAGACACTGGAATAGGCTGCTCAGGGAAGTCTGGAGTCACCATCACCGGAGATACTTAAAAGATGTGCAGATGTGGTATTTGCGGACACGGTTCAGTGATGAACTTGTCAGTCTTGGTTTGAGTCTAAGTCTAAGACTCTGTCTTAAAGGTCTTTTCCAGCCTWGGTGATTCTATGGTAGTATGATTTYACAGGGAGACTATGACAGAGGACCTAATTTACCTCTTCTGATTAGCTCTTTTCCTTCATCAATCAAATCAGAGGTCATTTCGCTATCACCCATAAACTGCTGGAATCCCAAAAGATTCAAACAACGAGTTCCTAAACTGGTAAAAAAAGAAGCAATTTCCTTTATTAATTTACAATTAGTAGTTCAGATACATTACAGAACAAAATGTAAAAGAAACTGTTCAGAACTGTATGAACAATCCAAAAGGAAAAACATTGAAGACAGATTATTATACCAGCTGAGAAAACAGAAAATTCAGGACTCAGAACAGTAACTGGTCATCCAGAACAGTAGGGTGACCTAGGTGACCCAGAACAGCAACACATTCCAATACGATTGGAAGTGATGGAATAATCCTATTCAAACAGAGACATTAAAATGCATATAGTCTGAGAGTAGTGCAATTGACATTTGCTTTAACTGCTTTTAACATTAGATGCTTGCCTTAAATGTTCTCAGATATAACAGAATTTGTACCTATGTCATCAACTCCTCTTTGCCAGAAGACAATTACTATAAAAATTCTGCTTACTATAATTTCAGTATTTTTGAAACAGTAATAACATAGGAAATCCACTTTCACCTCAGGGTTTCACTCAGGACAATGTATACTGCATACTCTTAAGCTGTAGGGACGCTAGCTGCCCTTTTGGATAGCCATTGGCAGCAGATAGCAAGCTTGCTCCACTTTCTTTAAGCCAGCTCTGGAACTACATAGCATGAAACCACTTTCATCTTTTTAACTTTACACCAGAAAACACAACTGCTGTTTTTACACTGTTTTCCTTCCCCCAAACTATTTTTCTTCTTTATACTACCCTAACTTTAAGACTGCTGGATTATACACAGGAGACTCAGCTTTCCTCAACGGGTTTTATTCAACCTTTGCTTTTGCATATATCTTAATTAGCAGAGGCCATGAAAGCAACCCTCTCCCTTTAATTTCTATTCTTCCTTTTCTACATCATTCAAGGCCCAGGATGACAATCATGGACAAAAGGTCATACAAACTTCTCTTTTCTTGTCACTGGCTTTCCTGTTTGTTATTTGTTTGGTTTTTTTTGGTTGGTGGTTTTTTTTTTGTTTTTGTCGGCAAACCTATGACAGTTTTTTAGTTCCACCACCACTTTTGACACTGAACCTAAAGATAAGCAGGGAAAACCCACAACTAGATACTTGTTGTTTTACTATCTATAGGTGCACATACAATATGAATGGACATCCAAGGCACTTCACTACATTGTACTTGACTAAAACACAGAGATTGCTTCTGAGTGAATGCTAATGGAAAACTGAAGATATTGACATAAATGTAGTTCAGCAARATCAGACTGAAAACATCTCATCCCTTACAGTGTTCAAAAGCAGACATGTTGAAATTATAAAGCAAGAATGTTGTGTTACCAGAAGTCTGGTAACASAACAGAAACTTGATATGAGTCTGTTAGAACATTCAATACCTAAAACTGCTGCTAGAGCTTCCTAATTTATTAGAAAGCTTTGCTGAAAACAGCTTTCTCATGGTAATTTTAATCTCAAAAGTAGAATCTAAATGCCCCCAGGCTCCAAAGCTTGAACAGACCACCCTTTAAAATCTAGGAATGAAATTTAAATTAACGCAGTTTTAAGTCAATACAATCTATATTTTTAAAGTRTGACACACTTCACCTATATAAATAGCAATCTATGGATTTAGGCTCTGTATTTTTATTAGAATGACACAACTCAATTGCTGTATCTCTTCCTGAATTAGATGAAACTAATTGTATTAATGTAAAGAAGCATAGAGGATCTATCTTGCAAATCGCTTACCTGAAGTATGTAGCAATACACAGAATGACAACAAGCATTGGGTAGTATATATAGAAYCCATCTGCAATGAAGGACAGCACTCTCATGGATCCCATTATCTAGGAAAAAAATCCACAAGAACAAGCTATATTCTACATAAATCCCTGAAAATCGTGCCTCCTCACATAAATACACAATCCTTTATAGTAACTGAAACAAAGGTAATATSATCACAGATCTGCTTGAGAATATGCAGATGCAAAGGTCACCTCCAGTACTTTAAGGCATCTAAAATGCTAGATTTTGTAGTCTCACCTACTCCAGAACAAGGTCAAATCTGGTGGATTTTTTACATCTGCTGTGAAAAGAGTCTCTAGACAACATGAAGAATCTAGTTACTAACAACAAAGACATGAGATGTCACTTGCCACAGAAACCAGTTCTTCAATAAAACCAAAGTCACTGGTTTTCAGTAGGAAGTTAGGATTGCTCCTGATCTATAGGGATGCTAAAGCCAGTGAAAGCTAAAACAAACAGGAATTGATATTAAGAAATGAAGAAGACCCTGAACTCTAATGTATAATACTTCACTTTCTTAATATAAAGAGGGGAAAAAAAAAGCTACTGATGACTTCTAGAAACCACAATTAAAATCCTCACCTATAACCAAGTATTTTTAAACTATTGGAAAGATTTGATATCTGAATCTTACTATAAGATGTATTTAAAAATAGTCTGCCTATTCTCCAARCCTTGTTGAAAGCTCAGACCCACATTTTCTTACTTACAGATGTATAAGCAGTTGGCTGAGTGTTTTTGTGAGAKATTGTTGCATCCATATGGGTCAAGCCCAGAAAGTTCAAGCACAATGGTGGAGTAAGGCGGCAAAATAACCTGCACAAATGCAAGAGGAAACAGCATTTAAAAGAGTTTCTTACATTACCTACAAAATCATAACAGCAGCTATCACAGAATAATGATGTAGAGCTCATTAGGAATTATACCCGTAAATTATAAATTAAAGAATGTAAATGGAAGTTTCATTTTCGATTCAGTATTAGATGGAACACCTGCAAAACATGTACCAAATACTCACATGCCACTGAAAAGGAGACTGTATGCATCTGTCTGATGATGTGAAGCTAAGTAATAATAGTTAAATACACGGATCCTGAAGACAGTAGAGTAAACACAGATACTTAGGAAAAAGATGGTAAGAAAACAGGCCATCTGGGGGAAAAAAAAGTGTTGTTAAGTTCTTTAAATGTAGAACTCTATTAAAAAGTTTTACTGTGTTCAGCAGATAGCCTGTCACCTGCAGAGACCATCTCCAGCCTTAATTTTTCATTTTGAAATGTGAGAACACCACCAGCTCTGAGAAGAGTTTTGGGAGTTTTTCAGAACAATTTAAACTGGAAATGATAACATTCTACACATAAGCTAATTCAGCTGATGCTAGAAACATTCTATACTACTTTTTGTTAATGTCAATAAAATTTATGTAATTGCATCAATAATTACTATGACTGATCTGGCATTCCTTCCCACAAAAAAAAGGCATACATCCAAGCATCTTTAAATCAGCCTTTCCTAAGCATACTGGAATTTTTCAGCTTGGTATCTTTACTGATAAATTTGTGCACACATATGCTAGCCACACCTGTGACTGGATTCCTGATCATCCGCAAATTCCTGTTTGGGAAACTGAGGTCACACACATGGCTGATTAGACAGTCTAATTAACACCTCTGCTCCAAGCTAGTGTTTCAGAAATTACTCTACATATGACATTCAGGCCAGCTGGGTTATGCCTTCACCCRGTATTTGAGTTTCAACAAGTGGCAAAAGGCAGACTTCCTCCACAGAAAMAAAGTTGGGTGCCATTCAGAGACTTGATCAAAGTTGACAGATTATTTAGAGATTTATTTTAAAATCTATTTTATCTACTGAAGTTATCGTAACCATTTGATCTGAAATTATTTTTTCAAGTGATTATCTCCAACTTACCTCTATGTATATGTAATTATATGTCTTTTCTGCCAGTTGTATGAAAACCGCAAATAGTGACAGAACTGGCTTTGTGCTGAAAAATGTGCACTCTGACCACACAACAATTACAGAGAACGTGGCCAGCACAACTGCAAGCACTCTGTAAAACCATGGTCGGAGAAGGCATTCCCAGTACCACTCTGGAAAACACAAACACACATATATACAGAACAGGTTAATGAAAACTATGCAACCAGAAACACAACTCCCTCACAAAAGGCTTCAAAGTTTGCTGTTGCTTTATTACAACACATAGCTGCTGCTGAATTTGTAAATAAGATTAAGGCTTATGGYCAAGAGCATAAATTCGTATCTGATAGCTAATTCCATTCATTAATGCATTAATACTGCAGACTTGCTTCCCTCTGCTGCAGCTGAACTTCTAAATAAAACAATTTGGGTTTTTTGCAGAATGGTATCAGTTATACCTTTAACATACCCAAAATCTGCATKACAGCACTTACCAACCGTTGGTGTGTAGAAATACTGAATAATTTTATTTTCTGGTTCCTGGGAATGAAAGGTATGAACAAATTGTCGAGTTGCACTGCTTTCATTTTTTGCCACATCTTCCAGGTAAAATGCTTGCTCTAAAAGAATCTGCCACTGGACCTGTGTACGACGATGTCTCTGCACTGAATAGATTACCTACAATARATTGCAAGAAATTAGGGTTACGAGGAACTTGTTTCAAAAAATGGCAGAAAATCCCTGCAAATYCCTTGAAAATGTGAGCATTTTAGAACTGCAAAGACTGTATCTTCAAAAAAGCAGGCAGCTAATTTTCTAAATACATAAATCATAAAGTACTACATACATGATTACTGAGTTTTACAGCTCTTTCATCACAAACCATCTGTAGGAGTTAAATCCTACTTTTCCCAACCCACCACTTTATTTCTGCATCTCAGTAAATATCAAGCTTTTACTATAATTTCTTTTTCAGAATGCACAGCCATTACACGGCCTATTCACAGACAGCTGTAACACTATCAAGCTGTAACACAAGAAGAACGCTTTTTACAAAAATTCCAGAATTTTGATCACATGGGATATTAAATGTCTGTATTTCTTTCACCAAGAAAAGTTTCTGTTAAGTAGCTTAAACCCACTATACTCAGCAATCCAGATCAAGTGCATTCAAAATGTAGCATTTAYTCTCACTACATCAGCATAAATGAGGCACTCTCCCATCTATTAATATACCTACCTGCTTGTGAAGTTTGGCCAAACTTTTTTCACTGGGATAACTGTTTTGTCTTTCATCAAAATCTTCATAATCATCCATGTTCCTACCCATTCTTTCCTGGTACTCAGTAGGGCACTGGAAGGAAAAGGGAAAATTAACTGTGAGACAAAGAGTAGCAAGCAGCCTTTGCTAATTACTTGTGTAAGTTTGGGGCATTTCATGCAACTGAAAAGATCACTCTAGGCATACATTTTTCTGTCTTTTTACACACTGTCAAAATACATCTGATAACTACATATGTCATAAAAAAGTATTTCATAAAGGATTTTAACTCAGGGTCTCAAGAGAATYTCAGAAGATGTCAAACAGAGATTTTATATTAAGAACAAAATAAAGCAATGTCAAAGTATTCTGTATGTGCAGGAAGCACCTCCTACCAAATAGATAATTATGGTTGAAGATGAGCAATTGGTTACCTTTTTCAGTATTGTATCAACGCATTTCCTCAAGGGGTGGTTATATTTGATACTCTCACTTACTTTACGGACTTCCTGTTGAGAGAAAAAATAACAGAGTAGTTTAACTATGCTAAATTAAAAACATCAATTAAATAAATTTTTCATAAACTTATACTGGCCTATTAGAGTTGCAGCTCTCCCGACTGGAAAAAGACAGCCACCAAAGCTTAAAAAAAAAATACAGCTTCCTAAACGCCATAGCTTTGCTAAATATCTCATAAAAGTTAAGTGAAGTATTTGTAAAGAACATTTATGTATTTTTTTTTAAAAGGAACAGCAGTGTGCAACACAACCATACAAATGTGTGGAGAATTGTTTTCTACGAATGCTGAAATGGAACTTAAACTTTCTTGTTTAAGTTACAGATAAAAGGAAATAAAGAGTATGTCCCACTGACTGACCCAGGGCACTGACCACCTCTTTAGGAAGCCTGTTCCAGTGTGAGACCTTCCACCACTCCCTAATGTCCAGTCTGGACATCTCCAGACGCAGCTCTGAACCACCCCCATGCATCCTGTCACTGGCTACCCGGGAAAAGAGATCAGCAACTCCCTCTCTCCAGGCATCTGAGCAATGCTTTTAGTAATTTGCTTCAGCTTTTGGTCAGCTCTGAAGTGGCCAGGCAGCTGCATCAGATGACCGTTGTTGGTCCCTTCCAGTGGAAGTGTTCTATCTGTTTTAAGTGTTATCCTGGTAAAAAAGGTCATCATTGCTCATTTTCTAATAAGTTTTGCAGCTGTTTCTTCAAAATGCTGCTACAGATGAATGAAGATTCTATTACTTATTTGTACTGACACATAACACAAATTTCCACCCTACCCTACAACAGTTCACACATTATTCCAAGCCATGGTATCCCAGCAGAAGAACCAGGAATAGCTATTCAAAGGGCTGTATTTCCATTCTGTTCTTGAACTACATTAGAGCCTATTTCTCACTGACATTTAGAGTGTCTCAAAAGAAACTTTGAAAAAAACAATTATCTAGATATTCTCTTCTTAAAAAGCATGTAAGCATGGCCCCACAATTTAGAAATTCTTCTCAAGATTCCAGAAATCACTGGGAGCAGAGCATAAAAGAAGTACACAATTTGAACCCCAGTGAAACATCTGTACACTGACTGTTCAAGCTCACTCTGAAATGTTATGTGTTAGTGACCAGTACTACTCCAAAAGGGTCAGTAAAAGAATAGACTCAACAAACAATGGTTATCAAGTTGTTATGACTTTTAAGTTCATCACAGCAAGGACTATTTGTGTTTTGATTGAGTGTTATCAAATGGCACACTATGATGATTTTCTTAGTTTACAGATATTCTACAGTAAGCCCATGCTACAAGTGTGCGACATCAATGAATTCAGACACAACTAAAAGCAACCTTCACTTTTTTTAACAGGGAAAGCCAGTTACTTACCTCCATAATATCCTCTAAATTCTCCTCTGCATCTGCTTTCTCAGTCATCAGTTTGGCAGCTTTGAAATAAGTCTTCATGAGTAGATAACCCCTCTTGGCCCCATTCCAGTGAGAACGAGGGATTTCCACCAAACCATAACCCAAAAGCAACACAAGAAGGAAAAGACCCCATGTGTTTGCAGCAGCTATTCCAATAGTCTGAAGCTGATTCCTAAGGAAACAAAACAGTAYTAAAATCCCAAACAAACAACATTATCCTATCCCGCCTGCAAGAAGTATCAATATGTAGCAACATGGTTTTCAAGTTCACAGGAACCGACTTGGTTAGCACCTAAATTTCTGCCTAGAGCCACACCTGCTGCTTGGCCACATTTTAACCTGCAACAATTTTCCTGTATCTCTCATGTTCTGGCCACTATGGAGGAAAGATAAGAATTTGTTTGTTCTCAAACAAACTGTTCTCCTAAAGGAGTAAGTTCCATTAGGAAACAACATGAACTTATCAAACTTACAGAAAGTGAGGTCAAAAAGCATAACGGCAGCCACTGTAAGAAACAGCCTAAGAATCCAGGATTTGTATTCAGAATATCATGTCCAGAAATTTGCTTTCCATCTAGTATGGAGGACTGTAACCAATTCATAGATGTCAATTATTTTAACTTTCCTTTTCACCTTTAAAGTCTACAGCATTCAATGCACTCTACTGGAAATAATGATTTTTTGAAATACGTTGTTCTGAAAAACTGAAAATCTCTGCCCTATCTTTGGAAATGTATTTGTATGGAGAAAAAGCGCACCACTGTAAATACAAGAGGATTCCTCTCCTGTACATATCAAAATCAGAAAACCAAACCCCACATTTCTTTAAATACTTTAAAAAGCCCCTTTCATATAAAAAGTTAACATAACTTTCCAACTGCCTAGCAAATATTATAGCTAAAACTAGTTTTTTCAGAAAGACCCATTTCACCCACATAAGAAATTATCCATGACAATTCTTTAAGAACTCATGGAAGTGCTTATAACATTATTCTTACCACTGTAAATTGAAGTTTGGGTTTACAGCCACATATATTAGAAACGCTCCAAAAATCAGCAAGTAAGTGCCATAATAGATGGCATTCTCAATCAAAGCAGTTTTGATCTTTCCAGTGATAGAGAACCCTCCTGATCTAGCATATGACTGCATGAAAGGTAGYAGAATCCTAGGAGAAAAGGATACAAAACAAACCACATCAGCCAATCAAAAAATTAAAAAAAAGAAAACAAAAACCCCACCAACCCCCACCAAAAAAAAATCACGCAAACACCCAAACCACCAACCTCCCCTCTCCCCCCCCGCCAAAAAAAGTACTTTAGCAGTGTCAGGTTACTGAGGCAGGGGTGTTAAAGTTTAAGACTCCCAAGCTTCTAAGAAATTAGCTACTTAGATGTTTTTATTCTAGAGGTACCTGTCTGATGGCAAACCTTAACAAGCTGCAGATAAAAACAATACAGTTAGCTTTGCTATGAAAAATCTCTGATAAGTAAGAGTGAACTACCAACCCTGATATCCTTGAGCAACTACAAAAGTAATTATTTGATGACAGGTTGATCAGAAATCACACAAAGCACAGACAACCCAAAACCCTATGGACGTATCTTTTTTTCTGTAGCTATATCTATTTATACAATATTTTCAATAAAACCAACTAATTTATATTATATTAATATTACTCAAAACCCACCCAAATTATTAATGGAATAATTTTGATATTTGGTTGCCTAAACCCATCTTTTTCAGACAATCTAACCCTAATCACCTAAATGCGTAAATTGCTTCGTTTCAACTACAAAACGGAACCGAGGGTAAACGGCTACCACCTGAAATTTGCTTMCACAGAAACAAGAAAAAAAAGAATATGCCTAAATTAGTACAGTAATTATTACAGAAATTTCACTACTAGCAAATGATGAACAATTTAAAAGCTCTTTGCCATAGTGATACACATTTTTAAAGAATGGTATAACTGTTAAGATGGTCCACTTAAAAACTGTATCATAGYCTTTGCCATACTATTTTGCCTTACTTACCATGTTAAAAACTGAGATGTCCAATATACAACACGCCAGAAAATTGGCATAATTCCATCAGGAATATAACTCCAGGGTTTGAAACATTTTTGCTTGCTGTAACAATGTAAAGAAGATTACTGTTAGTTSTAGAGCCATGAGTATAAAAACATCTTCTATACATTCCTATCTAGAAAGGTCTTTGAAAAGAATATATAASTAATACAATACTATTCGAGTCCATAGTCAACAATCAACCAACACCAAGTAAATAAACTGAATGATCTCTTAGAAATATTTATCATTTTCCTAATGACAAATAATGTATCTGGACAGGACATCTTTCTCAGAGAAAAAAAACCCCAGAATATCAAAGACTGAAGAAGACTATTCAATAAAGCATTTAAAGATTACAGTTTTTGGTTTTCAGTAGTAATTATTTCATGTACAGAAAGAACACTTGTTTAGACAAAGCATGACACTTTAGTTAATGCAGCAGGTTTTTAAAAAATATCTAGGCACATCATCATCTAGAGCACTTAAATCTTACAAAGAATGTGTTAGTTGTTTCTTCTGCCTCCCACATAGAAAAAATCAGTCTTATATAAATTTTGATTCAGTAGACCAATACTCTTCTGACAGGTAGTGTTCATTTCAGAAGACTAGATAAGTCATGTGAAAAGAAAAAGAAAATAAAGAAAGATCAAAGGACAATGTGTCCATCTACTAAGGCAGTTTGGTTTTTTTCCACACACCTGTCTGGGTAACGAAGCAAGGGTGAGTCAAGGGGCAATAAAGTCGACTTAGATAGTATTACCTAATGAGAAATAATCGGTGTTTTCCAGGGTCAAACTAGTTAAGCCTGAGTTGTAAGTTTTTATGCGCAGAACCTAAATATTTTCAAAAGTATCAAATTACGATATGTAAAATGACAGGTAGTATGACTAAAGGTTTCAGCACCTCTCCTCTGAAGAAAGGCTGAATGAGCAGGGATTGCTCAACCTGGAGAAGATTCCAGGAGACCTTATAAYGCCTTCCAGTACCTAAAGGGGGCTTATAAAAAAAAGGCAGGGAAAGAGACTTTTTGTATGGGCAGAGTGACAGAACAAGGGGCAAAGGTTTTCAACTGACAGAGGGCAGGTTTAAATTAGAGATTGGAAAGAAAATCTTCACTGTGAGGGTGGTGAGGCACTGGCACAGGTTGCTCAGAGAAGCTGTGGATGCCCCACTCCTGAGAGTGCTCAAGGGCAGGATGRAAGGGGCTCAGAGCAATGTGGCCTAGTGGAAGGTGTCCCTGCCCCTGGAAGAGGATTGGAACTGGATGATTCCAACGCAAACCATTCTGTGATTCTATTGAAAGATGTTTGTCTGAAGTTATAGATAAACTGAAAGGTTACTGACTAGTTTTCAAATCGTGTACATAATTAAATAGGTTTAATTAACATCCGCTGTGTGGTCTTGAGTATAGGGTGCAAAATTGTGTGACTAATTTCACCATTCTTCCAGGCCCCACTTCAGGGCAGCAAGACTGGCAATACTTTGCACAGACATATCAGCTCTGATCATCTTATACTATATACTATATCTACTATATAGATAACTATACTGCACACATCAATTACACAGGGAAACAGCCAGTGTAGGCTGACAGATGAGCAGCCACAGAAAGACCCCACATGATTCTACTTCTCCATGTTTAGGGATTACTTTCTTCTTGCCAGGACACAACTACCATTACTTTGGTGGAATACAGTACGTTTTGGATAACTGCAATTACCATATATATGTAATTAAAAAAAGCAATTAGATATGCCCCTGACATAAAAGAGAAGCAGCTAATTTCACTCATATGATATAAATTAAAGGTATAAAATTAGATTTTCAGGTTTAAAGTCTTTAGGACTGTAAAGGATAAGCATTCATCAAAGTCTCTCCCCATAACCAGATAGCTTTAAAAAAAGCTTCGTCCTATTGCTTTAATAAAAAAAAAAAAAAAAGGAAATCTAGTGACACAAAAAAAGAATAATTGGGTAATCAGCTAGAACTACTACATAATTACTATGTAATTACTCCCAGCAGATAAAGATCCACCTTTCATCACCTTTTCCCTCACTGTCTTGTATATTTACAAATTTCAAATTTTTCATCACACAGATAACACTTATTTATCAGTGTTAAAAGCACAATATGCTCCCATCAATTAAAAAAAGAAAATAATTAAATATAGTCTGAAGAGGAAAACATGTAGCTCATACCTTGGAGCAAGAGTAACGTAAGAGCCATTACTTTCTGCAGGACTGGAGTTAACCGCAAGCTTGCATCGATTATAAATAGTCTAAAAGACAATTTATTTTATATCAGTGACCAAAGAGGTACAATACTTATTTAAAAGTCCTAATTTAATGACATTTCCTGTACTCCAGGTTGACATAGAATTAATTATTCCAGTAAATATTCAAATCAACATGCAATCAGCAGTCAAGTAAAATGCTGAAAGTGTCCTTATGCTGCCTAAACAGATAAAAGAAATTGTTATAAACAAATAATTAAATTTTTAAATGTTTGAAATAAATTTGCTATCTGATGAGACCAACAAAAACCAAAATTAGTTACAAAGACAAGACATTGTCATATTTAATTAATTAAGATACTACATGGAAGAAACACTTTGGTGTTTCTAAGGGTTGGTCTTTTGCAATCATTAGTTTACAGAAATACCATACACATTTGATGGAATTAAGCAGGAAATCCTGCACATTTCTTACCGTACTGACATCCAGAGGCAGAATAAACACAATCAGGAAGCAGAGATACCAAGCCAATAATGTTGCTATGATCACCAGCCTATGCTGTTTCTTGAAATCTCCATACCGGTGAAGTAGGAATAAGGCCAGGAAAAAGACAAACACTATCTCGAGGCCCAGTGCTGCACCACTCATTGTTAAATGATGGCTCCAACCACACCACACTCACTTGAGAAAGCAGATCAAAACTGCAAGACAAAAAGACATTTAATTACATTAAAATCTCTGGAAGATGTTTACACGGAAGAGTTGTTCAATGGACACTTTAAAACATATTAACAAACTTTTCATACTTCACGTCACCAGGATTCTTATCAGACAAAACCAAAGACTTTCAGCAAGGTGTCTTGAAGTCCTCTGAAGAAATCAAAATATGTACATCCAGTGCTATCATTTCCAGAAACATATTAGGACAATTCCTGTTCATCATCCTGATATATAGTAGATCCAGGAGGCAAATCTCTGTCCTTGAACAGACTACTAGTCCAACTTTAGGTCCAGTACAAATTTCAAGATGAAAAGCTATTCTGCTCTTTTTTCCTCCTTTTAGGGGTAATCAACAAACTTTTACAAAGGGTTAGATGTTTAAATTTAATGTGCTATTTAGAGAAACAACTGAATTCTCAATTCATTTGGTATAGTTTGCCATGATGCATTTTTGCCTTGCAAGTCCTTCTGTGTTTAGTTACTCTGTTTCAGTCAGGACCTTTGTAACAAAGTTCATACAGCTTCATACAGACAAGCTTTTAGGCAAAGGGACAATAAACTGCACAAATCCATTACAGAAAACTTCACTGACTTGTTACATTTTTACATAAACTGCTTCACACCTTTTTAACAATCATCATTTTACCACAGGCATTTTAAGCATTATTAAAACGATAAAGTTTATTACTGTGGCCACTCTGACTTGCCTCTCCACCAAGATTAACATTTAGCTAGTTTGATTTAAGTGAAATAGTTTTTGCTTTGGCTTTGTTGTTAAGACTTCCAGTACTTTCACTTTTCTGGAGATTTAAAAGAAATGCTATTACTGAAATTCCCCTCTATTCACTTTTAAATCTCTTTAGAACATGGTAAAGTAAACCATTTCTTTTACTAATTTCTCATTAAACTACTTAAGCAGATCACTTATGCTTGAGGGCTCTAAGCAGTGAAAACTCTCTTATTTACACTAGAAAAAAATCTACAGTTTGTGATGYCATTACTACCTTGAGGACACAGAGGAACAACTATTCTGTGACTTTTTTTTCCCCAATGAAATTTGTTTCTCTCCATTTTCTACTTTCATATTTGAATTTCAAACAGTAAGAGCAGTCTGTTTACTCCATATTGGCTATGACACACACAGCACTCCATATTCTGAAAAAACCTCAAGTTACCTTCCTGTTTCTACTCAAAGATGCACACACTTTTTCCTTTCTGGMTTTCATCAAACATGTTTATCAAACTATCAACACTTCTGTTAGGACAAACTACCTCCTCACTATCTGTCTGTACTCTACTTTAGCTAGATCATTTGTACATTAAAAACTCAGRATATCTCATCCATTTCTCAATCACTTATTCAAAGGAAGTCCTTGACTGTTCTATTGTACCATTCTTGTTTCCTCGGAGAAGTCTTTTGTATTTACAGTACAGTGGCAAATTCCACAGAAGGAAAAATAACAAAACAATTGTGTATCAGCTTCATTAAGGCACTGCAATCTGCCATGCAGTTTTTCATGCCTATTACAGCCACACCTTTTGCCATGTAAACAAAAAAATTATACAGCATATACTTCATTAGTCACAAAGTTTTATTACAGTCACACCTAAAAAGCTTCTACCAAAACAGAAGGTAAAAAGTTTTTGTGCAAGGTGCTGCACTCAGCTACTATCATWAGGGTACTTCCAGAAGTATTATAAAAATGTACTGAATATGCTAAAATAAAGATGGAATTGATTCCTACCACAACTTAACTCACTGTCAAAGGCAAAAAGTGACTTTGCAGTTATCAGTAAACTACATATTTATGTTATTCTATGGCTCCTATTTTAATCTCAGAACACGAAAACAAAGGCCTGTTTTTTTCAAAAGACTGAGACTAATAACAGAGTTGTTTTGAATTAATTATACACATTTTCAAAATAACAGTTTAAAATGCTTAGACAGAAACTATTTAAAACCAGCTCTCCACACAGAAAGATTAAATGGAAGAAAATACAAAGAGCAAAAAATGCAATGCTTGAGAGGACCTCTTCTGGTGAGCTAAATCTAACCCAACAGTGCAGAATGTGGGTCCTGTGCTACTAGGACCTTAAAATACATTACTGCAGGCTACAAAGCCATGCCTTCCTGTGGAAAGCAGCATTTGCAACTGAACCTGGTTGTTAGCTCAAAGTAAGGAAAGCTCCTGACCTATCATCCTGTTTCATYACTTTATTTAGACAGCAATCTCACTATTGGCATACAGCTACCTAGTATCAGTGAGTGAATTGCTATAAAATTGTTGACCTGAATTAACTACTTTAGAAGAGCTCTCTTGTACTGTACAACCTTGGATGGCTTAGAAGAAGCTCCTACTAAACCAATGACAACATAACAAGAGCCCTCACCATGAATGGAGAAGTATTTATTGGCATACTCAGTTTCTGAACAACCAGGCAACTACAGATTAATACAAGTAAGATTAAAAGCTGAAACACTAGCACATGAAGTGCAACTTAACCAATAAAATCCAAGTACACTTGTGTTAGCTTAGTATTTTCCTGCTTCTTTTCARACACAGACAAAATCAGTTATGTTTTTAATTTTACCCTGCTACTAACTCTGTATGCATTGTAAAGGGCTCAGTTCAGGCTTAATTCCCTTTGTATGATAGACTCCCTACTATCAACAGTATTAAATTCCCCTGCCAACCTAAGAGTAACTGCACTCATGACATCTGCATTACAAATGAACTGACTACTCTGCCTGGTACAGAAATCTCAAATTACTTAGGGAAACAGAAGAGAATGAAAAACCTCACACTTTCTTAGAGCTTTAATACAGCACAAAATTTTAAAAAGACACTCCAATATTATATTTTTAAAGAAGGTCTAGAAAGAGTAAAGCATATCTCTGAAGGATTCCCCCAGTCTCCCAGCAAATGCCCAAGGAGGCCCAAACAGAGGGTAAACACTGCTTCACATACCTTACTAAAAAGTATAAATAGGATAATAGGATGTTTCCTTCACAAATTCAGCATTATTAAGGCCTCCAAATTCTTTCCCTCCAGGAAACACAACACTGCTTCTCTATCCTGTATTTCTGTGGTTGATTGCTCTTGCTTAACACAGGCACAAAACTCTGCTCAGCTGTATCTGTTCCCCCCTCCCACCAAGTTTCCAAATCTTTAAGGTATTTTTATTTACACTACCACTCTCAGAAAGACCTGAAATTGCTCATAGTTTTGTGCCTTATATCATTTTAATCATCATACTATTCTATTAGATAAACTCTGAAAACCATTAGAAGTWTATAACAAGGGAATGGCCACTTTAGCAGCAACAGTGGTTCATCCCAGCTTTCTTTCCAAAGCAAAAACATTCTAAGGAACAGAGTCAAAGTCCTACTAAGCAATATATAAGATTATAAACTGATCCTCTTGTATACARTAGGTCCATCAGTTACTACTGAAATAGATTAGATTACTTCGACTATTTGTCCTTGACACACTGATGCCGTCTTTTACTCACTATTATAGTCTATAGTACTTACAAATAGCTTTAGCAACAGAATTTTTCTCAGGAATTCAAAAAGAAAAGGAGTCTGACAATCTGTAGCTATGCCTGTCCTTCAAGCATTACTAATAAASACAGCCACCATGGTTGGCTGTCTTCATGAGTAATGGTTTTCCTGTCTGGTACCTCAGACATTTCTAGAACACTAAAGACCTTCTTTCTCTTGCTCTTCAAGCATTCTCAGGTAGAAATCAAACAGATTTGAAAAAGCTGCATTTCTAGACATTTTGGATATTTCAGCTGGAACACCCAAAAAACCAAGCAGACTTATCTTGTATTTATAAATATCATAATTACATCTGAAGAAGACATGTCACCAAAAAAGTTACCAGACTATGAAAGAGATTATCAGAGACAGTCAGGAACAGATCTGAGAGTCTTAACATTAAAAAAAAATAAATAAATCTGGGCAACAGCCTCTCCCACCTCCAGCTGAATTCACAACTCACTTGCAAGTACAACAGCTGCCATCTCCAGCAATATATCAATGGCCAGCTCAATGATGACATTCTGCCTTTCTGTCAGGGAATAATCTCCTAGTTCTTAYTGAGGTTCTACCAGCAGATTTCACATGGCAAAAAAACCTGGTATTTGGTTTCTGATGCCTAGCCTGTTTGGCAAAATTATGCTGCTAAGAATCATAAAGAAAGACTTCACTCTACAAATGTGTAGTAGAAGACTGCAGCCTTTAGTACTGATAGAACAGCCCTACACTAAGAGTCCTTGACACTTATATCTTAAAACAATGAAAYGAGATAACTTACATTTCAGAACTTGTAAACAGAGAAGAACAAGAGGCAAAGCAACAACACAAATAGTCCCTTCAGCCATTTTAATATCCAAGCCTGCATGGTGTGTTGTTGGGATTTCTTTTAGGTTGGTTTCAGGTTTAGGGGAGGGGTGGCATCATGGGTTTTGTTTGGTTGGTTGGTTGGTTTGGGTTTTTCTCTTACTTTATTATTACACGTTGGCCCTTACAGCTTGGGGGAAATATTTATAAACAGACAACAAAGAGCTGCTTTATCTCTATACAGTGAGAAAGCTATAAAAAGAAAGAAAATAGCCACAAACTGTTTGAAAGAAAATAGCCACAAACTGTTTTTGGCTATCCAACCAGAGATACTATCTGATTGTACTGCTTGAGGGAAACAACCTCTGAGATTAGTGAAGAAAGCAATTTGCATGGCTTCGTTCTTCTAAGACACACTAGTAAGTCTATGTATTGACTGATACTTTATTAGTACCTGTCAGTTCAACTTTTTTGCAATAAAGAAAATTTTCAAAATTACTAAACATTTAATTGATAATAGATTGATATTTAGGGAAACATGTTTTGTATCTTCTAATTTAAAAAAATGCTGTGCTAACACCACTCAAAATGGCAGTACTCTACTGATTTTGCAGGAGACAAGGTTACACACAGTAGCACAAAATGCAAGACAAATGCTTGACCAAGGAACATTAAGATTTTTGTGTTCAAATGCAAGCAGGGACCATCAGTACAAACTTGGCAAGCTCACTTGCTTTACATGGTGATGCCTTGTCCTCAACTAAAGGATCACAGAATCATTAAAACTGCAAAAGATCTCTAAGACTATCAAGTCCAGTTTTAATATATTGTATTTTAATATTATTAAGTATGACAGAGGTTGAAGCTTTCAAATAGTTTAGGGAAGTATGCTGAAAATAACGCACAGAAGAAAATAACTCACTTATCGGAGGAACTGAAACAGAATCAAATACAAGCACTGTACAGTTGCACTGTACAGAATCTAAAAAAAGAACAGAAATCGCTATCTGGGCTCCCAGACTAATGCACGCACACAAAGCAGGTGTCAGTAAGGCAGTCACATGACTACTGCCCCAACACTGCACACAGGCAGTCAGACTATTTGTTAATTTCCAGACTGTAAAAAACACTAGCATTTTCCACAAAATAATTTTTCAATTTCCCATACATTGACAGAGAAGTGACATGATTCACAAAGAAAAAAAGAGCTGCAGAAAAGGTGAAATAAACTCAGCTTTTTTTTTTAACAAAACTCCACCTCTTTTTCATCTGATTATCTGCTTAAATAATCTTTGAACTCTTCCGTGACTTAAGTTAAAACTGGAAAGGGTAGAAAAATACTTTTTAAAAGATTATATAAATATTGAGTCACATCGTTCTCTGTCTGTGACTTAAAGCTGTGTAGTTTCTGCCACGGGCTCCATTATCACCCTCAATTTTACTGGCACGTCTCTCCATCGTTAAGCAGTAAACAAAGGAGAGCATTTGTAAGCAAGTGGTTGATTTACAGCGGGGTCGTAGGTGTGTTTAGAGTTAGTTCTCCATGCCCACCAATTTCAAAACAAGCGGTCTGGGGGTCTTCGCAGGAAGAGCTACATAGCTTAAAGTTCCGCGGGCTGTGAAACGGTGTGAAAAGACTGCAGGGTTTGAATAASCACGGTGAGGGTCAGGACCAGCCACACACAGGCAGTTCCCAGAGAAAACCTTCCACGGTGGAATGTGCCAGCGCTCCCAGGCGCTCCCCGCCCGGCCGTGTGCGCCCAGGCCTGTACGGCACAGCACCGAGCTCCGCGGACACGGAACCAGCACCGCCCCGCGCTACGTGCCCGGGGTCCCTGACGGGAAGGCAATACCTGGGATAAGAGCCTGGAAACGAACGCGCCAACCGCCCTCACCCAGCACTGTCCCGCGACCATCCTTCCCTCCGCGTCCTTGCCACAGGGGACGTGCCCAGGGGCTGCCGCTTCCCACCCGGCTCTCGTCCCCGCTCAAGAAAGCCGGCCCGGCCGTGACTCGGCATCTGCGGCCCCGCTCCGCCCGGCCCCGCGTCCCACCCACCGCCGCCTCACCTCGGCCGAGCCGCTCAGCGTCGCGTCCCCCGCAGGGCTCCGCCGCTCGCCATCCCGGCTGGCACCGGCCTCAGAGCGTGGCGCAAGGAGCGGCGGGCGATCCCGTCTTCTTCCGCATCGGAGCCGCCGCCATTCGCCGCCCGCCGCCGCCCACCCGGCACGGCCCCGCCTCGGCCGGGCAYAGGGCTGCGAACTACAGCTCCCGGCAGCCTCTGCGCTCCGCCCGCTGTGGCTTCCGGCCGGCGCCGGGATGGCGCGGTGCTGAAAGGCGCGGGGAGCGCGCGGGCCTCCCAGCGCCATGTACAGGTACGGGAGCACCGGGACGCGGGGATGCGCCGGGACGCGGGGATGCGAGAACAATGCTAGGCTGCGCGGGAGCCACGTGGCGAGCCTGAGCCCTCGGGGACCCCCTCGGGACCGCCTCGGGTCCCCCGGCTGCGTGGGAGTAGCTGAGGGGCTGTGCGTGGGAACCCCGGGAGCGGGTGTGGGACCCGGGGGAGCGGGAGGGGGCTCCTGGGCGTGCGAGCGGTGCGCAGATCCCTCATGCGATGGAGCGGGGGGCTCTGCCCTTGGGGCTGGTGGGCGTGCGGCGTGCGGGGGATCCGCGGGATCCCCGGGCCGCTTCTCTCCCGGCCGCAGCGGGCGGCAGCCGCGGGGAGAGCTTCCCCCGCCCCCCCGTGCATCCCGTCCCGCTGCCCGCTCTGCCGCCCCGCCGTGCGAGGGTCCCGCCTGTTGCTCTCGCGGCTGTGTCCGGGTTTGGCGGTGTTGGAAGGCTGCCGTATCCCGCCGCCTCCATTGGCTCCGCGCCGCGGTCCCTCGCCCGCCCCATCCGGGAGCGGGGCGCGCTCAATCCCTGGCGGGATCTTCCCTAAAGTCTGGCAGACCGAGCACACGCCTGCGCTGTGGCCGCTGCTTGYGCTTCCAGCGCCCGCAGATCCCACACTTAGTCGCCCTGCGGGTGGATGTGGAGTACGAGTGCCTGAAATGCTTCAAGGATCCCCATCCTGTGCTTGGTGTCAGTCTGGCAGTACCCTCAGAGCCTCTGGGTTTTGCTGTGTCTGCAGAAAGCACCTCCAGGAGATCCCATCCTCTAGCACTAATGTTTCCACCAGCTTGGAATGGGATTCTGGCAAGACCTCAGAACTTCTCTCGAGCATGGGAGTGTCAGCCCTTAAGAAGGACAAGCTGGGCAATGAGAACACACCACAGGACCTGCTGGTGTCGTCGCCCTGCCTTCCTCCAAAACGGCAGAAGGTGAAGGACAACGAAAAGGACTTTGTTATCGTGCGCCGGCCATGGCTGCTCCGAGAGGCAGAGTCAGGTACCGTCACCCTGGTCCAGGTTCTGCTCGCCCTTCAGTAGAGATAGAGAGTGGGCATTACAAGTCTGCCCTGCTTTATTATTTACTTTTGCTCTTACCCRGCAGAATGTCACTTTTAGATCTAGTGGCTTTCAGGCTTGGGGTGATAAATCCTCTTTAATRTATGCCTTTAAACAAGGGTGGTGTGTCTGGCTCCAGAAATGTGGCCCATGAAAAGCATGGTTCTCTGCTGCCTAACCCTGTGAGTGCCTGTGTTTGTGTGTTGCGGGGCTGTGCATGTCCCTGTGCTTCTCTGCTCTTATGTATGGGACATAGGTGGCGCTTCAGCCCAGCAGGGCTGTGTTGTGAACCAGTGTTTTATGGTTGCTCAAAGAATCAGCAGAAAAAGTAGGTTTAATATAAAAGCAAAAGTGTGACAAAGCTTCTTGGCAAGGTTCACTCTAGTTACTTGATGGTTAAAACACACAGAGGAAAAGCAAGCTAAAATCAATAGTCTAAAACCAGAGTCAGTCAAAAAATTATCTGTTTGGAGGCAGGAGGAGAAGGGTAYGTAAGGAGTGCAGGCTGAGGTGTGCCAAAGGGTCTGTGTCCCAGCTCCTGATGGAAACAAGCAATGTGAGGGACCATGCCAGATAGCTACAGGGAAAACACATCAAAGGGTTGCTGGGCTGGAAGGGAAAAGAGCAGGGCTCTTGGAGTCTTGAAAAGGGTGTTAGAGATCRCTGGGTTCCTTTCCCTGGTGTCAAAATGTGGTTTTAGTCTGGATGAATAGAGGATGCAAAATAAAGAAGGAGTTCTCCAGACATTATGCTGCGACACAGAAGGTGGGAATGCCTTCAGACAGTCCTGTTTTTATACAAGACGGAATGCTGGGTCAAAGGCAGCTGTTACTGAGCTGCCACCACCCAGAAATCTCCCATGTGAATCACGACACCTTCTGGAGCTCTGAGAGAAGCTGTGATTGCACACATTGTTTCACGTAAGTCTTGGAGTGGTAATAGTATGCATGTTTTAGGAAGCAGTTTGTAGCGCCTGATTTTTTCTGTGTATCACACAGAAGTATATCTTACCTTGAGCTCCCTTCTGGGACCCTTGCATGCATAGGAAGAGTGGGCATTTCTGCAGAGGGGGAAAAAAACCCCAGAGAATCATACAAGTGTTAGATTACAAAGGCAGTAACTAAGATGCTCATGTTCCCCAAGTGAGTACGTGAGTAGTGTCCATGGCTTTACTATGTGTACAAATTGAATATTACAGGAACCTTTGCATTTACCAGTCGTGTCTAGGCAAAGATGGTAAAAATGTCTTCCCACAATGATGAGCTGCAAGGGAGATAGATGCAGAGTGGGGCTGATGTCTGATGTATAGCCTACAGAGAAACCATAGAGGGGCTTGTAGAAACCAAAACCAAACAAGGCATCTGACCAGCAGGCAAAAATGAACCAGATTTAATTAGAACGTGTTTTGCTCTTTCCCTAAAGGTATTTCTTTGGATGCACTTCCAGATGAATTGCTTTTGGCAATCTTTGCCTATTTGCCCCTAAAGGATCTGCTGAAAGTTTCTATGATTTGCAAGAGATGGCATCGACTTTCGTAAGTATTATTTCTCGTCATTTAGTACTAAGGAAAATCTTTGTTTCCATAGACCATTAAATGGTCTGGTTCTCATCTTACTTGTACATATATAATTCAATTTAGGCCATATGTGGGTATGTATAACCAAAAGATGCACCACATTTTAACATTATTTTAGTTTGTTAAATAGCTTTCCCTTCTCTTAGTCTGTTTTTGATASTGAAAACTTTCTGTGGTTGTATTCATAACTTTGACCCATTACCCATTTGAACTCACTAATGAGTAAAATTCTATGCCCCAGGTTTGATGAATCTCTCTGGCAGACTCTTGATTTGACTGGTGGGAATCTGCTGCCAGGAGTGCTTGGACAGCTGTTGCCTGCAGGTGTTACTGTGTTCCGCTGCCCGAGATCTTGCATTGGGGATCCATTGTTTAAAACAAGCAAGTAAGGCTTTTTCTGCATGTTCTGGATCCTGAAACTGAGTATCAAATATTCAGTCTGTATGTTTCTGGTTTTAAGGTAATAGCAACCAGCAGCAGTGTCTGTGCTGTCTCTGGAGTGTGGAAGAGCTRATTAGTGGTTAAGCCTGTGTTGAAACAGGAGGATCTGCACTTACCTGTCAGTTATTTAAAAGCAAGTTGATGTGATTTTTTTTTTTTTTTGACTATCAAGCACTGTAATGCCCTTGCAGTTTTTATCTTGTAGGGCAAAGAATTACCATAATCTCCAGCATTATTATATGGTACACTAAAAAAAAATAGTTTTAACTCCAGCAGGATAGGTGTTACAAGGAATTAGTAGAAATATTTTTTGCAAGTTTTGCATGCTTTTAGTGTATGGGATGTATTTGTGATGGAATTTATGAAACAAGTTTTAATGCAATTTTAGTAACTTTTCTTTCTCCTTTTTTTTTCTTTTTTTTTGTTAGTATCCTTAAAATTCAACACCTGGATTTGTCAAACTGCACAGTGTCTGTTGCAGATCTCTACAGTATTCTTTGTCTGTGTGAAAAGCTGCAGAACCTCAGCTTGGAGGGTCTAGTGCTTTCTGACAACATCATCAAGTGAGTGATGTTTTAGGGAATATTCAGTAAATACCTTCTGTGTGGTGGCGTCATTTTGTGCAGGCTAGTGAAAGAATGCAGTGGAAAGTTGTTCATTGTGGGATTCTTTTGAAATGACCGTTTCTAGGTGCCTTTTTTTTTTTTTTTTTTTTTTTTAATTTTTTTTTTTTTTCACTCCCAATTCTCCAGAGTAGCAGGAGGCTGGAGAAACTTCTCTGCTCTCTAATGTTATTTGTCCATATTCTCACAGCTAAGCTGTACAGCAGAGCTGCTTTTATTTTCCCATTTTTGTGTTCCCATGTGTTTGGTGTGCAGGTTCTTTTCTATTCCAAGGGCTCTTGGTAGCTCTCCCACCAGGTGCCCATTGTGCTTTTGCTCTGTTGCTCACTTTTTTGTAGAACTTCTGAAGTCCTGGAAGATTACAGATTCTGTCAAGCAGACAAGGTGCTTTTTGGTTCAACTGCAAAGACACTAATGGGTGTGCAGTCARCCTCCAGTTCATTCACACCAGGGGATTGAGCAGGTGCCAGGGACCGTAGGTCGGATGGCAGAGACTCTAGATGTCCTGCTTTCTGATACCYTCCTCACTGCAGGGAGGGGGAACCAGAATACAAATAAACCAGTGTAGTTTGGCTTTTTATAGTATCAGTAGTAACAGTTAAAGCTATCTCAAAATTGGGTACTAAACAGGCACTAATGATGGAATTTTTATTGCCTTCTGAACAAATGTGCATACTGAGTATTCCAGGTTTTGCTAGCTGTATGTGTGCTCTACTCTTGCAAACAGATGCATTCAGGGGATGCTATTTGGACATGGATTTTCTCCTGGAATAAGCTCCATCTTGCAGAGGGRTGACATCAGAAATGGGATGGTTGCTTTGTCTTTTGTAGAAGTGTAGTCATCTCTGATAAGCCGTGGTGTATATTTATTAGTGTACAACAGGAGAAGGTGAAAAGAAGCAATTTCCTTGTAAACTTACTAGTTTATAAATGTACAGACTTGTCAGCAGTGTCTTATAATGTTGTGCCTTGATGCAGCAAGTAGAGTTGAGACCCTTAGTGACTCAGTTTGGTCAGTTGATTAAAGATGCAGTACTTTGTGTTTAAAGAACAATTCCCTGTCCAGGAAATTAGTCACATGCTAGCAAAGCAAGCAATGTTCTAACGTTTAAATTTTATCAGATTTTTCTTTTTTTTTTTCTCTCTACAGGAGCATTGCTAGAAATCCCAATTTGATACGACTAAATCTCTGTGGGTGCTCAGGGTTTTCTGCAGAAGCCTTGGAGCTGATGTTGAGCAGCTGTTCTGTGTAAGACAAAACCAGGTTTTGCTATTTCTGAAACAAAGAGTTTATTTTTTAAATTGGGCATCCCAGTTATTCTTGTATCTAATAACGTTTTTTAAAAATGTGCCTGGTTTTGTTCCTAAATGCCTAACARTTGTTTATTAGCTGAAAAGTGAGGAAATTTCTTTCCATCAAGCTATTTTCTTCTTTAATAGCAAAGATGTATTTCAGTAGTTTTTCATGGATTTTCTGAATCATCTTTTTGGGTGGGTAAACCCCATTTCTGTTCCTTTGATATCATGTAAATTTGCTTTTCTTTATGAAAATAGTATGTGATTCTCACAAAGACGAAGTGTGTGTTTTGGAACTGTAAAGTGGAGTTCCAGAGCACCCTTTGCAATCAAAGTACAGCACTAGTGGCCGAGAGAACACTGTGCCTTTCCATGGTAGAATAATCCTTCAGTAACCTTCTAGTTTATGAAGGGCTGTGTTCAGATTGACAGCTCCAGTGATTAAACCATCTGCTGGCAGAATGTCATTGAACTGGGCCCCAGTGAATTCAGGATTTATATCCCAATCTTTCTGCTGATTTCCTGTGACCTGCAGGACAACATACGTAATAGTTCCTTCTGCAAAAGCATGTTTTTTAATCAAATTGCAAGTTAGTGAGTAGCCAGAGCCTTAATCTTTCTGTTGCTTGGTCTGCTGACTCAGATCATGAGCTCTTTAGGGGATGGCAGTCTGTGCAGTGCACACTGAATAGCAGATGGCAGACCTGATCCTAGGAATGCTAGTGGCAATTTAACTGTTTTTTTTATTTCATGTAGAGAGTGCCAGCTAAATGCTCTAGTTGTGCATTCACTGTGTCTTTGTCCCTTGGTTACAGCTACAGCACCTGCACACAGAATAATACTCTGTCTCAGCCCCATGGTGACAGGCTATAGGTAATCAGGCACGTAAAGAGAGTTGAGCTCACAACATGACCAGTGTTTATATAAAACTATGAATTATTTTATGCTAATTAGGATTAATTGGTCATCTGATCAATGCTAATTATGGATGGTGGTTTTTCCTCTCAATGTGACCATCTGTTCAGTTGTAACAGATTCAGGTCACAAACCTGATGAAAAGACAGTGTCTCCTTGTGGCAGTTCTGGGGAGAGCCTTCACTTCTTAAGATATTACTGAATCATTCCAGTTCAAAGTCACTTTGGGAAGTCACTTTAACCCCTTTCCCAGACCAGGGTCTATAATTATCACTATGCAGGTGGACGAGGATTTTCTCTGGTTGGATCTTGAAAATATCCAGAGACAGATTTGGCTGGATAACCTGCTGCATTCATTAGTGCTTAACTGTTGTCATACTAGAATTTCTAGTCATGAATACAGTAAGTTGGCAGTGGGCTTGTTACAAGTATTTGCTGTAGATGTATCAACTGTAATGGAAAATACTAGAACGTGAACTGCATTTCAGCCATTTTTGCTAACAACTCTGTTCATTTGTGTGTAGGCTGGAGGAGCTGAACTTGTCCTGGTGTGAATTCACAGCCACTCACGTGAAAGCAGCAGTCAATCACATTACTTCAAAGGTCACCCAGTTAAATTTAAGTGGCTACAGAGAGAATCTACAAATAGCAGGTAAACAGCAGTGTGACAAACCTTTATCCCACTACGGGATGAAGCAGCAGGTTTTATATTTTCTTTCAGCCGGCATTCACTCTTTGARTAGAAGAATCATGTGCCAACAGTAACTTTTGTGCTCTGTATAGTTTGAAGTTCTTGCTGTAAGAGATTCTTACTCATATTTCTGCCTCAGGCATGAAGGGTGAGATGCTTTTTCTTCTGAGTTTAGGAACAGCCAAGTGAAAAACTCATTTCTTCTTCAGCTGAAAGGAACAGCCCTTACTTGGGAAGTTAAGTCCTGGAGGCAAGACTTTGTGTGCTATGAATTAGCCTTCCAGATACTGTTCCTGGAGCTTTCTTAAGGCTCCTGCTGTTGTGTCTGCTGAAAGCATCTTCTAAAAGAGAAGAACACTCTTAGTAAGTGCTTGAGTTCAGACTGACATCCAGATACCAGTTAATCTGGAAGGCAAATAACCTCAGTAATAAACATTTAACCATTTGCTTGCTAATAGTTCTAGGAAGAAAAGTTTTATTAAGTGGTAGGGTTATAGAAGATGCAGGTAAGTCAAGATTTGGGGCAGGGTACATCAAAATGAAGAAGAGCATAGTTAAAAGGTGAAAGTTCTTTTGTGGTAAAGAGAATTTAATTTTTACAATGAGCAAAATATGACAATGAATATGACAATAGAKCATTGGATGACATGCAGGGGGTGACCTCTCATTTCTGTTTAAATATCACACAGACCCCTTCATGGATTCCCTTTGTGGGGAAATAGGCAAAYCTTCTTATCTCAGTCTCAAACCCATAAACAAATGTGCTACATAATCTTCTCCACATCAGGAATTTGCACCTTGGGCCCTCTAATTGAGGGACCATTTGCTGAACTCTTCTGTTTATCAGGCACTTTCTCTGAGTGACTTTACTCTTGTTTCAGTGCAATTTTTCAGGCRTAAGACTTGAATAGTACATTAACCATCATAATTAAGGTATTGTTTAATTTCTGTACATGAATTTTGAAATACCAAAATTCTCTTGCATGTTGTTGAGCACCTTGCTATGRCTTTTAGGTGATATCTGAACCACAGGTCATTCAGTACTACTTGCAGACAATGAAAATAAGGTCAAAAATTTACAGTTTAAATAAAAAAAACCGTAACTTTATGTCATAAGGAAAGAACTTTKGGTGGGTAAAAATGGATTTGGTGCTCTGAAAGGATATTTGATGTATGGAAAATTTTCATTACTTTTTGACTACATGTAAGTATTTCAGGCAGCTCACCATTACTATGTCTCAGCAGATTTCACAAAAATATAATTTGAATTACTGTCTCCTTAAGTTGATGGTTGATGCAACTGACTTTTGGGGATAATGTGCTGAACTAAACACATCTGTTTTGCTGAGGGTTGAAAGAAGTCCATGTAAGCTATCTTCACAGGCAGACTGTACGCTGTAAGTCTTAAGCATGTATCTTGTAGTTGAAAAATTGTGTTTCAGTTGCGGGGTTCCAGTTGAAAAGATATAAATGAACATGTGTGGACGTGAGTAGGATGTGTAAAGCATCTTGTTACTGAAGGAGGGACTGACTCTGTGTGACCTCTTTCAGATGTGAAAACACTGGTGGAAAGATGTCCTTTGCTTGTCCATTTGGATCTCAGGTAAGAAGATGACCTGTGTAGCCTGTCCTTAAATCCTTGTGGTTCAGGGGATTAGCACTGAGGCAAGGTTATGTAGCACTGCACATCCCAAAAGTACTACTCAACCACAACCTACAAAAGATTTGCTGTCTAGTGTGACCTAATCTGGAGCAGGTAAGTAATTGAAGATATTTTTGTTACCCCAGCATAAATGTCAGATACTTACAGGATTTGTTAACTAACAAGAGATGGTAATTGATGGTAGAATGGAAGGAGGTATTTAGATGCCTACAGTTCATTAGCCTATCATTCTAGAGAGAGTTTAAGTCATCTCTAATATAAATTTGTYATTTGGCCACTATAAAAAAAGATGTATTTTAGTTTTGACCTAGTCAGTTACAGAATTTTGAAATCTCTGAAGAACTTGCCTATTCATGGCATAAGTTCTGCTGCAGACTATCTATGTGAAGAGAAACCTCTTGCCCCTTCATGTGCCCAACACACACACAYGAGATGGGTTATTTCCATATTCAGTGAAAACATACTTYGGTGGTAGAAAAAGTAGATATTTGATAAATTCCTCTGCCTGAATTTTCAAAATAGTAAATTTACTGCTGCTGTATACTTAAAACCTTTATTTAATGTGTTCTCTGTTCAGTGACAGCATGATGCTAAAGCCTGAATGCTTCCAGTATTTTAAACAACTTGTTTTCCTACAACACCTGTGCCTTAGCCGATGTTATCAGATATCACCTGCTGCCTTAGTGTAAGTAGCCTCTTACTACCTTTAGTTTGCTGTTCATGCAGAGGGTAAGTTAATTTAAATCTGCTTTATTTTAGGTTAAAATTGCAAATATTGTTTCAAAAAGCGTAATGGTATGAGCAATTGGGAATAAAACTAAGATAAAATAACCCAACTGCTAGAACCTGTACCCTTTGAAAATCCAGACTGGAACCAAAGCTGATATCATCTTTCAGTGGTGCAGGCTGTACTCCTGGAACTGGGTGCTCCATGCATACTTCATGTCTTCTGCTAGTGGCATTGTACCAGTGGTACTGATTGCTGGCATGGGAGATKGCAGTCCTGCCAGTACTGACCATCAGGACCAGACTTCTGAGTGTGCAGCAAGGTTTGGAAAAGCTGGCAGAGTTGACAGTATTGGCTGGACTAGTAAGATGTGTATATTTGCTTTTGTGTGCAYCTTTATCAGTTATTGATTGTGACTGAAACATGGCTTAGAGTGACTTGTTCATGAGGTCATGCTGCTTTTTATTAGTATAGAAACTTTCAATCCCAGTACTTTCAGCAAAGATGTCAACACAAAGGAAATGGCCACTAACAAGAAAAAATGTTGAGAGGAACAGGACTACTGAAAATGAGGATCTGAAGAACCTTTGCTGTGGCAGTACATGGCTCAGCCTTTTGATTTTGTTCAGTACTTACTTGTAAGATACACAGTTCAGATGACTGGGAAAATGTTAAGCAATCAAGAGGATGGGTCTGGCTACTCAACAAAACATTGCTACAAATTGGATACTAATTGATACTGCTCAGGGGCTTATGTCTGTGTCCTCTGAGCCACATCCTGGAACTTTGGGCAATTTCCTTCGCTTTTAAGTCTAAGGATTAACAAGGTAATTTTTTCAGCAAGTTTCCTGAAGTATCAGTGCTGGGTACTAGTTTCAATTAAATATGTGCTTAAGTAGTTCTACCCTCTAAAAAATTAGTAGAAATAGAGTTATYTAGCTTGGGTACAGACTGAAAAACCCCCCAAAATTTCAGTGTTGTTATTAATTTCAGATTTTTCTTTTTCTAGAGAGCTTGGTGAAATTCGAACACTGAAGACTCTTCAGGTGTTTGGAATAGTGACTGATAGCTCTCTGCAGCTCCTCGAGGAAGCACTGCCTGACATGAAGATCAATGGTTCACACTTCACCACCATTGCAAGGCCAACTGTTGGCATTAAAAAGAGCCATGAGATTTGGGGCATCAAATGCAGATTGACACTGAGAAATCCTAGCTTCTTGTGATCATGTTCAATGCACCGGATGCCATGGACACACACTGTGTGTTAAAGCTCCTTAGGGAAAAAAAGTGCTGGAGCACCTTTTATCATAGTACTGTTACTGTCTAACTTGGTCTTACACCCTAATGTTGTTTCATATTTTATGTCAGTTTTTTGTACTTAAAGCCTTTAGAAATTGGATGATCTGTGAGCAATTACAGAATATTTCTTTCAGCCTTTCTTTTTTTCAAGGGGATCTTTGAAAAAAAATATGAAACAAATCACCGTAATTAAGTAATGCCAGCCTCTAGCAACTGTCTGCAGCTTCTGGAATAGCTTGCAGAGGTGCCAGATATCTTTTTAAGGTTTATTAAGGAATTTGTGGGATTCAAAATGAGTATTTATATATTAAATGGATTCAACTACGTAACTAAAAAAAAGGTACAGTAGGATGAATGAATCAAACTTGAAAACAGTAAACTGGGGATATTTACACAGAAGCAGCTAAGAGACAGCTCAATACCTTACAAGTGAAGCAGCATAAAGGAGCTATAGTGAAGTTTTTATTTAGGAGGCCACAAAGGAAAGTTTTGTCTTTAGTAGCCTTCATTTTTAGCCAAATACAGTCTGAAAAAGCCCATTCAAGCATTAGCATCTGTAAAAAGATGCTGGTTATCAATTATTTCATATTGTGGTCCTAGGTTTTCTGATTACATATTACACAAACTCAGTGTAGCTTTTGTGAGCCTGACTGTAGATAAAACTTTCTCTGAGGTCTTTCAACTGCAACTGATAAATTGAAGTTTTGTGAGAGGAGGGCTCAAAGAGTTCTAGATATGACCAAAAAACCAGAACCTGGGACTGCTGTGTAAGAATGCTAAAAGGGAGAGATGCTTTGGTGCTATCAAGAGACACAGATTTCTCATTTATATTAGTTTGCTTGTAGTAGCACTTCATTTCTTGTATTTGTATCACTAACCACTATTGTCTAGTGTTTTTTTTTTTAAGTCCTAGGAGAAGCTGTGTAACTGTCCAAAAGGGGAAAAAAAACCAAAAAACCAACCAAATAAAGGATAGGAACATGTAACRACTTTAAATGAACCTTTCATTTGCATCTGTTATCAGGGTACTCATGCATAAGCCTAGAATGTTCCTGCAGGTGTTTCAGCTGATAATTCCTAGGGMAAAAATTGGACCCTCTGTAGGACATAAACATGCTGCTGTTTTCCCATGAATGCAGTAAGCAAGCAGCTGAATTTATTCATGGATGTTTGTAAGAGTAGCCAAAATATTACTGTAGGCCTTTGCATAGCTACAGCTTTTCCCACTGCAGTCTTGAGAAAAAGCATTCAGGAATGCCTGCTAGTGCAGAACCGATTAATTACTGTGGAAAGGTTGTATGAGTACTAGAATATGGTATTTAACTTGACTTTCTAGAATATAATAAATAATGCATTATCTCATTAACCTAAGTTGGTTTGTTTTTTATTAAATTTAACAGTGTAAGTTGCAGGTGTTAACAATGGGCTTGTATCCCTTACAAAGRAGTTAATGGGCAACATACCTTGTGGAAGTTGGAGGAGTGATAGGAGGTTGGAAGATAGAGAATACTCTACTGCCTCAGTCTGCTGCCTTAGAATTATACCTTAAATTCCTTCAAGAAGAAAAAGTAAATCTTTGCAGCACAGCATTACTGTAAACTCTTCTCCTTRTGCACAATGTAACTCCATGCAACTTCTCTTGCATTTAATAAAGATCTTAGAAATTGCTAGATTTTACAAAATGACTGATGAATGGTTGAGTGCTTTCTCTGATTTGCCACCAACTTTGTGTCACAGGTMAAAAAGAAATTTCTCCAAGCAGTGTGTCATCAATGGTGGTTTAAAGGCTAGGGTGTTTTAATAAATATTTCCAGCATTTATTAGACTGCTTCAAAACCCTGTACAAAATTGGAACAGTAGTAGGCCTTTAACTAGAAGGWGTAATTTTACATACCAAGGTTCAGTGTCAGAAGGGGACCAGCATCCTGTTGCCTGCCTATTTAATGGTTATGATGGYAGCTGTAGTAGACACATAATGAGAGCCCTCTGGATAAGGCGCTCAACTGACCCTTTCCTAAGGGAAATAGTAAGTAGCCCTAAGCACTCCGTAACAAAATTTGCTACAGTGATTAGTCTCTGTACTACACCTAATTGCATGAAGGCTCGCAAACCRTCAAAACAACCTGAAACAGTAAGTGAGAAGAAACTGAGCACATGAAACTTCKGAAGGTTGAAAAAAGGCACAGGACAGCGTCATTTATCAATTAACCTTTTAGTTTTTATTACATAATGTATAAACACCACTTGGGGGAAAAAAAAAAGCAAAGAACAACAGGTCTAGTTTAGGTCTAGAACACAGTGTAGACTAGCACTAAAGGAAAATACCATGGACTTGACTCAGCAGGTATAAGGGTGCAAAAATCACTGCCAGTTCACGCAGATTAATCAGTGTTAAGCCAAGACTCAGTCCTGTCCTGGAATATTGTCTACCAAGTAAGTTGTCTGTATACTGCAATCCTTCATCATAAAGGATCCTTAAGTTCTTTAATAAAAAAAGGTGGCTGCTTACTATTACAGGTTTCTGAATCATCCGGGTCAATTTAAGCATTCACCAGTAAATGCTTTAACACAACTGCAAGTAAATATAGATAAAACCAGTAGAGGCCACTCATGAGTAGGTCAGGCTTCCATTTTGCTAAGTTAGGAATTTGACTGTGAAAGTTTACTAAGTCCTAATCTAGATCATACTGTGGGACTGTGGGGCCTGAAAGCATTGCCTTTTAGTCTTGACTTTCATAATAAGGAATGACAGGCATGTTTAAGAGGTATGTTTACTGATCAGACTAACCATTCTCCATTAAAACATTACAGCACAAAAATGTCTAAATAAGTAAGGGGTAGGATTTCTGCTGTAGATTTGCCGTGCACGTGTTCAATACCTAGATCTGATCTAAGAGTGGTAGAGTTCTAGGAAGTAATCAATTAGTGTTAATGGCATTGGTGGGCTTGGGGATTTTTTGAATCCTAACAGTATATTGAGTAGTGAACTTGACAGAGGCACATCATAAACAACCTCTAACTGGTTACAGATGGATTGCGAATAACTATAACACCCTAGTCTGTGTGCACACAACTTTGAGAAAGATTAGTCTTTTCTGTCTTTACCTTTAGACAAGCTTTGCACATTMGTTTAGAGAGTAAGAGTTTTATTCTGATAGTTCCTGAACCTACCAACTTTTGAAAGCTTATTTGGCTACTTTGATTTTCCCCTCTGGGTCTACAATCAYGACAACCATAGTGTAAGTAAGTCTGCAGCACACTTAGAAGGTGAAATATACACAGTGATAGCTTATTTAGACATCTCCATCAATTCCACATTTTCCTAGAGCTGAACGGTCTGGTCAAATCAATATCCTCTAAATTATGTTTTAAGTTCTAGTCACTCAAAGTCTAGAAGGAAAAAAAACCTTTTGTCCATTTCCTTCACCAATGAAGAGCAGTTTGCATTTTGCAAGTGGCAATAAATACACTGATTGGCCACACTGGAGAACACTTCCATTAGACCTGAGAATACCCGTTACAGAAGATTCTTAATTCAAAAGTCGTTTGAAGAAAACACACTTTTGGAAGCCAGTCTGTAGCAGACAAAACATACTATTTTCAAGTCATGCAGCAGAAGAGTTCCTGCTGTAGTAATATTTATTTTGTCAAATCCTGCCTCTCCTATGCAATTATAAGCACAGATTCCAAAAGGCAGTCACAGTTCACAGTTTCTCTAAAAGACTTAAAAGGTCACTTGCTCTTCTTTAATCAGCTTTTCTTTTTCTTTCTATTATCAACTTGATTACCTAACAGAGATATGTGAACTTCATTTGTAGTCATTTACGTATCACTAGAATGCAGAATAGGATTGGAAATTGGAGAAGGTAAAAACATGCTGGGAAAACTAGAAAACATAGGTATTAGCTTGTGCTCCTAGTACCCAGCATATCTCATTCTTCTTTAAATATAAGAAATTAAAAACCTAAAATTCCAAACCATTCAACTTAATAAGGTCAAATATATTTGTTAATGATAGCCACTTACATGCAATAACTAGTGTCTCTGATCATCTGCTTGCCAGTTAATCCATTCAGTGAAATAATACATCCTACTACCATGTGATTTCTCTAATTTGTATATTCCTGATGAAGGGTTCAAGAAAACCCTTGTGTTTCAGGTCCCTATCTTGCCAAACAGAAAGTAAAAGCTACCTCGTTCAAGATGTATTAAACCAGACTTACACTTTGATGTAAGTCTACCAAGTAGAAAAAATACTGGAGGAACAAAAAAAAAAAAAAAATGTTGCCACAAGTTGTATGAAACTACAAAGTTGTACAATTTTTGAAAAGCATACAAAAAAATTGTATTTTCATTTCTTTTACATCAACATCAAGGTTTACCAAAATCTATATATCCTTGCATCAAATTGCTAGTTTTACAGTCGACTTTTCTACAAAAGTGTATGTATGAAGTAGTTAGTTTCATCAGTCCCAGACTGTTACTAAAAAACTGTACATCTGAATATTTAATGCTATTGACTTAATACTTAAACCCATTCACCTGTGTTTACAAAGTTTTCATGTTTGCCTTACAGGTTAAAATGTCAATTTTCACTGAAGTTAGAGGCAACACTTCAGACATATTTTACACTAGATGCAAAAAGAGCTTAAATATCAGGCTAATGATTCCCCAACCAAAAGGAATGAAAAGCATTTCAAGCTTCCTCCAAATGCTCTTGCACCTGAAAAGGCCAACTTCTAATATAATGCAGCATTGTGATATCCCCATGGTTTCCCTCTATGGATCCATAAATGTTTCAGCAGAAGTTATCAGGGTCCTTCATTCTTCCAGCAGAACAGTGCACAGTGAATCCTCTTTGTCAATCAGTATTGAAGCTATTGCCCCATCATTGAACTCAAAAGATATTCCTCCATCCACAACCATACAAGCATCCCAACAACGGGAACGGACACAGACTCTGAAAAAACCCAACAAGGAAGTTATCACAAAACAGCTTAAAATTTTAAGTATTTCACACAAGCGCTTAACAATAAAACTGGTTCTGGGACATTCGTTTGCTTGGGCCAGTAAATGCTTAACCTCCACTTAGCATGGCACTAAGCACTAGAACCCCTCAAGTTATMAGTATGGACTTAGCAAAGAGTCCAGTGGGGACTGAAGGACTTAGTCAATGGAGCCTATTGCTCCCAAAGTCTGAGCACAGCCTGTTGAAAGCTGGAGCGTCAGTGTAATTTTCAAAGAAAGCTACTGATGATCCCATTAAACTATGATTTATTTGATCTTCACAGAAAAGTTTACAATTAAAGATTCTAATATGCAGTCTTCATGTTATGTGAAATATATGTTTTCAAGTAATAACACTGGAGATTCAAATAATTTGGACATTAATGCAGTCTATTTTGTTACATTTATCATTCAGAGAGAGGAAAAGTTAATTACAAACACAAAGCTGAAGGTCAGGATGCTTGCCAGGCAACTTCAAGAACTGCAGCATATTATTGTCAATATTAGAGTCTGACTATACCATATTTAAGTTAATAAATTTAAATCTAATCTTATAAAATTCAAGACATCTCTTTTAGAGCTGAACAAAACAGAAAAAAGAATTTGGCTCAGAGCTCCTTTAGACATTTGTTTTGATATAAAAGGTTGAATTTACTTTTAATTACAACTGAAATACTGTATTGCTGTCAATAGTTTCTGTTACTGTTTGTATGTTTAGTTACTCTGATCATGTAACTAATGGCTGTATGTGTTTATATTTAATTGTGGCAAACTCAATGTATCATAAAATCATTTAGATTGGGAAAGATATGTGAGATCATAGAGTTCAACCACTAAACAAGCACCACCAAGCCCACCACTATGTCCTAAGTGCCATGCCTACATGTCYTTTAAATACCTTCAGGAATGATGATTCCACCACTTCTSTGGGCAGCCTGTTCCACTACTTTACAACTCTTTCCATGATGAAAATTTTCCTAATATTCAACCTAAATAACCTCCACTGGCACAAGTGCTCTAAGTTAAAATKATGAATAAGCAAATAATTCAGATTTGAAATGCAAATTTGAAATGAAATTTTAGTCCAATCTTCTGTTCAAAAGCAGGCYTTACATTAGAGACAGGTTAGGTTGCTCAAGGCCTTGCCCAGGCAAGTTTTGAGTATCTCCAATAACAATAATAAGACAATCTATAGAGACAACCTGGTCGACTGCCTGACTATTCTCACTGTGAATTTTTTTTTTTTTTTAATCAGAATCTTACATCCTGAAAAAACATGGCTGTTGCATTTATACTCTGCTCTGAGAGGAGTTTAACTCAAGTYTCAGTTGTAGCCATCCTTTGGTAGCTGAAGAGAGCAACTGGATGTCCCCTTAGTCTTGTCTCCTCCATGCTAAAGGAAAGCACTGTTTTGAGTCTTTCCTTTATAAACTACTTGTTCTGGCCTCCTTATCCTCCCAGTGTCCCTTTCCTGARTTTACTCCAGTGTCAATGTCTGTGTCTCATACTGAGGGAAATGGCACATATCCAAAACTGGGCACAGTGAGATTTTTTTATTCTCTAAGATTGTGAAGGGATCAAACATTAAAAAGCCATAACACAACTAGGAAACATTTTCATTCTGTTGTTACAAGAACAATACTCAAGTTATTCAAAGCACAAACTGGATGTTGAAACACTTCAAGGGAAATTCCTGGATTGCTCACACATTGACAGACACACAGAATGAAGTAACTCTTTGCTACTGCAGCCACCACTTACTTTGAAGAGAAGCCACGTTGACAACTACTTGAGAAAACTCTGTTTACAATAGGCTCTCGAACACTGAAAAACATCTTTGGTTCCTCTGGACTGTAGACCAGAGACTCATTGTAATCACTTGTTACTGTAAGCAGAGGAATTAGACGTTAGTTTTTCCAGAGAAAATGAGTTATTCTAAGAAACACACATTCCTCCAGGGATGTGGGAGGGAACATCAAGTCTTGASAGATGTTTAATAGTCTTCACATGCAAAAAAAAAAATTACTTTTAGGGAAGACTCCTTTCAGATCTACTTCATGMTGAACACTCAATAGCTCTCTTCTGGTGATTAACTATTAACTGTTTCCAATTTCAGGAGAACTGGAATCCTCCTGAAGAGGATATACAGAAGTCTAAAKAAGTGCTTTTATTTCAAGTAAGACACTGCCAACTGTGCCTAACTGTGTCTGTAAGAAAAACTGTAACTTCRAGAGTGCTAATACACTGAAAGCTGAGTAGTACAGAATGCAAACAAAATGAACTGGCCAAAGATATTAAAAAAAAAAAAATCTTGCATTTTTCACTAACCTTTCTGTACCAGTTCCGTGTTCAATGAYATATTCAAACTTCCATGCTTTTTCGCTGTTGAGCCAAAAGAAAGAGGCCCAGTTAGAGAGATGTATCTACCTGTATCTGCTAGTAATGCCACATTRTTCACTCACCAATCTTAAGAATCTCTTCAACAGCTTGATGTGCAACCTTGTTAATATTATAGGACCTAGACAGAGAAGAAGTCTTGTTTGCTGGGCAGTACAACTTCGGACAAAAACTTAGCAAAACCAAAAAATCTTGCACACTGATGAAAAATTAAATGAAACATTTGGGGAGGAAAAAGAATTTTATTAAGTGTGAGCTGATAACTTTATTTAAAAAATAAAAGTCTTAAATCAACTCTTGCTTTGACATCTACCTGTGGCTTTGAAAATCTTAAAAATCCATTAAGAGAAGTCTTCAGGAGATAAGAGYATGGGATGTAGTATCCTTGTCAACAATCCCCCTGCCTTAAAACTCCAGTAACTGCTGAATTAAGWCTTCATTAAAAAACTGAAGCATGACGTTCTAGAGATTGTGTTTTTATCTGGTCTATCCGATCCTTGCTAAGTTATTTAGTCTCTTAGTTCTCATTTAGGAATCCAACACTTCTTTACAAGTATTTTACCTCCTTATTTACATCCTAAGGTGTGCTCTTGAACCTCACAAGAACTGGTGTGTACATAGAAAAGAAACAGTCAGATCAGACACTTTCGTATTTGACACATTTGGATGAACAAGTCAACATAGCCTCAGTCTGAACTAAGTCAAAACTCCAAAAAAAGTCCTCCCTCCTCTGCCCAGACTCAAAAGGGAGCAGGTGCTAAGCACAGCCACTGTGCAGCAGTACCATGAAGATCTCACATGCCCTGGTCTCAATACAACTTAAAATCCTCCRTCCAGCACTTTTGTCATGGCAGCAAAATGCCTCAGACAAAATGCAAAACAGATCCACTACACCCCCATCTGACCACAGAGCTGCTGAACAAGGTTGTCCAAGGTTCTCCMTCTTACACCTACTGCCTACCTCCAAGCCTGAGCAGATGCCATAAGGATATCCCATTACACGAGTTTTGGCAGCTACAGAGAACACCTGGACATTTAAATGTCTCTCAGTCCCAGGAAGTCTGAAATTCCAGGAGAGCYTCTAGACAACAAGCTAAGGGACATCTCACTCCACTGGGTCTTAGCCTCAGTTTAGAGAAGTCCAGCAATACCGATTACAGCAATGGAGAGGGGCAGTGCTGGAGCTTGGTCCCTGGCTCTGGATTTGCTCAGCACATTGTATAAGCAAATGAAATGTGTAAGAACAGCACTGAATTAAGACTGTACTTTCCCAAGGTACTAAACAGTAGGAAAGTTTCCCTAGCAGTCTGCCAATTTCATCCTTGGCAGGCTCTAGGACTAAGCTATGCTGCCTGAATACAAAATTCTGAATTACAATGAAGAGTAAAACCCAGTAACCATGGTTACAGCATGAATACTCATTTTTGAATTTCATTTAARAGCTTCTGTTTTAGTTCGTCTTAGCCTGCCACATAAATCCAGTGCCTATTGTACAACTTTAAATTATTAGCCCAAACACATCTCTCACATATCAAAACTAAAYTGATTAGGCTTACATGCAGTACTGCAGCTTGTTTAAACTGAAGTTTAAATAATTTATCCCTCTGATTAAGCTAGCACAGTTCTCTGTAGATATGGCCATCTTTGATTAAGTATTTTGGCAAAGAAACTGTCTCCTGTCAATTAAATATGAAAGAAACAAGAGGCTTGAAAGGAGAAGGGACAGTAGATGTGCTAGAGAAGGGACAGTAGATGTGCTAGAGAACACTTAAAACTGCTTCCAAATACATGTTTTCACATTCTTCTTAGAGTTTGGATTTTTATAAGATTACTGGGCTACACCATCTAAGCATTTTAACTTTAGCCAAGAAGAGTAATTCATAGATCACCCCAGGATGCTCTCTGCAAGTCGCAGTAGAATCTCTTTCCCTCCCCACTCCCAACCATTCATCTTCACATATGGCATGCCACATCTTTCACTGAAATTACACAGAAGGCAAACTTCTGTCTCAGTGCCACAGCTCCTCACCCTTTCAAGGCTTCTCTCCATACCCACAAGTAACGAGTGCCCTGCTCTTCTYATAGACTTGGAACAGCTCTGAGCCATACTGACAGTGACAATGTAAGACAGACTCACCCATAGCCCAGCAGACTCTCAGTAAGGACAAAATGCATAGGCCAAATAGGTTCATCTAGCTTATCTGAAATGGTATTTTCTATCAAAACAGCAACAYGTACTCACCATGCTTTTGATCCTGTTCCAGTACACACATTAAGCCCTGAACTCTTCTGTTTCTCCCAAGGACCATCATCAACTGATATTTCATAATAGGAGGCCCTATGAAGCGAGAATTTAAAACTGGGTTTGCAGGACTTAAAGTTCTCCCTGAATAAGACAGAACACACAGCCTTATCAGGCACATAACAATTTAGAGGGGCTGCTTTCAAATCTGGATCACAATTTCACAGGCTTTGTACAGTGCTGGACTAAAATGATTTCCAGCATGAACTTTCAGGCACTTTTTCTGCAGTCATTTCTTATSTTAAGTTATGCACAAAACCACCTCTGTGGTTCATCTGCAGGGCTTGCTGGACCTACAAATAAAACTATAAATAATTACCTTCCTTGCATAACTGTTGTACAAAACCTGTGTTTATGCTGTGATTGGGTCTCATTAAATTATGTCAAGGAACAAAACAGTTCAACATCAGTAAGCAGTAGCATAATTGAACCTGAATTCTTGATTACTCCAGTAATTTAAAAAAACAGTGGTTCTTCATTAATAGCTTTAAACAATCAGCAGACTTACATTTCTCTCCAGAGCAAATTATTCCTAAAACTCAAAAGTACTAGGTCTTGATGTGCAATCATCTCCTGCATGTTACTGTTCATCTGTCATGGGATTCCTAGTGTTAGGCCTAGAAACCAGTGTTTCTACAAGCTTCAGAATATCCAAGAGTATATTTATGAACTTAACGTGTTGATATTCATAGTGCCTAATTCAAACCATGATACAGACTTCAGATAAAAAGATATCCTCTCACAAGTACCACATTCACTGTTTTATGCATGGCTGAGTTTCACCTTTCTTAGTTAACAGAATTTACTGAGCTATTTTTTCAGTCTGGATCCACTAGAAACACAGCTCTTGGMTGTTTGGTGTCAGTTTATACTCTCAGTAACTAAGGGCATGTTGTGTAACCACTCTTGAGAAGATGGGGAGATTAGAGAAAAGGAAGTAAATTAAAAACACAGGTGCACAGCTTGATTCAGTTTAAAGTGATTTTTGCAAGCTGGGTATGACAGGTTTTCTGGGGTTTTTTTCTGTAGTTTACTTGTTTTCATCACTGACATACGGAATAAGACCTTTAAAGAAGCTCCTAAATTCACTCTGTCTAAATAAACAACAGACCTGTGTATTTGAAATTAACAGAAAATTTGTCTTTATGACATTTAAGTCTTCAAGTGTGAGGTCCTGTTAACACCATACTTATCTCTAGAGGTTTGTTTCTAGAGATATTGTCTTCCTCACTGGTTCTCAAATACATTGGAACCAAGAGCAAAATGCACACTCATRGCATTGGAAAACAGCTTTGTGTTCCTCTATCACTGCACATTAAAGAAACTTCTTAGAATTTTGATAAAATCAGGTTTGATTTAGTAGAAAGCAGGATTTGTATCTCTTTGAGATTAATTCCTTCTGCCACTCTGAGGCTGAAGTCCAGACAAAAAATAAAGCACTCACAAAACATTTATTCTGTTTGCACCACCAATTAGTGTCCCAGACACTGTACAAACACAAGCTGTTAAACTCTAAAGTGGCTTTTCTGTTGTTTTTGTTTGGGGYTTTTTTTCTAGACAAACAATAAAGTGAAAACAAATATAAAATACAAGTTTGGTCAAATCCTGACTAAGGATCACGTCTTTTACTACAGCTCCAGTCATATTCCCTGTGTCCCTCTTATTGTTTGGCTGCCAAAAAATGCACTGATCTTCAGGACAGAAAGGACAGTCAAAGGTATCTCAGACAAGGCAGTACCATGATTTGATACAAACACATTTCTTAAATGAAAGAAATAACTCCTTTCCATCAATAACAAGGTTTCTGCCAAAAGCAGGCTGATACCTTTGCATCTAATGACACAAAGGCAGAAAAATGAGTCATGAGAAAAGCTATTTCTGCTTGGTCATGCTAAAAGCTTATGAAACGATATTTAAGAAGATATGCAGRAGAGGAGGCAATTTAAGGACAGATATTTAAATCATCAGTAAAAGAAAAGAAAAAAGCCAGGAAAAATGAAAGAATAACCGGAGAGGAGGTAGAAAACCAGAAATTAACATTACTGCACTTACATCTTTGAAAACACACTCCATAATATTTGTAAATTTGCATTACCATGAGTTAAATACACTAAGCAATAATACAATCAGTGTTATATATTTATAGACTAGAACTGAAATTTGACAGTAATATCACAGATTGTCCATTGCAATGTCATAAAAAAAAAACTAAGCCAATTGTGCCTTGCTGTAAGAACAAATCAATCAAACATACCTGGATGAAAGACATTCCCCAATGAAGACTTCATTTAGTGCTCTCACTGGTAAAAGGTGTGGACCAGAAATATCAGCTCCTGCAGATGGCAAATAACAGTTTTGTATTTAAAACACAACTTTTCAAAAACTATTCACAATTCACTGGAGGACAGATTCTGCTGCCTGCGTTTGTTTTCTAGATCTAATGCTCCATTTTCTTGAAAGACTCATTTTTATCATGGATTTACTCAGTGGCCAGTCACTGTCCTTTACTGGAGACATTAAGCCACAGTCAGCAAAGATAGCTAAGTTCAGATACTTTTCCCTGAAAAGTCACAGGMAACCAGGCAGAATGAAGTCTTTTTTCTGTCAGTCACTCTTTCAGCCAAGTTAAATTCACTGGAAGTGACTTAAGAGACATTTCTGATGAAGTTCAGAGAACTAGACTTCCTACCACAAGGTAATTAAAGGGGATTAACAAATTTTTCACATTGACAAGGACTTCTTAATGAGAAAATGCAATACTTGACACAGGTTAGGCATAGAACCATGCATCTTTCAATCCATCATAAAGGAAAGAGATGAAGGTGTTCAAGAATTATCTACAAACAGATTCTCACTTCTAATGTCTTGTTTGCTTGCTGGTAGTCCAAGACCAGCTTTTATGACTCTCAATTAACCTAACTTAAAAGTTAGCATGTGTACAAGCACATGCTCAAGTAGTTACAGTAACTTYAAAAGACAGCGTTTTTAAAAAGATCACATTTTGACAGCAGGTATTTCAAATACTAAAACTTTTACAAATCCTTATCTTCTATTCCAAGTTATCATAGCAAAGTGATTATATTCTTGTCAGATTTTAACCTACTTTGATCCAGGAATCTTTCATTTATGTTAACCCTGCTTTGTTGCTCTTGGCTTAGCTGCTGTTCATGTAAATCCACAGGGGTTGGGTTAATCCCAGTTCCTTCAAGATACAGTCGGATTCTTTGCCTCCACTGCCACCTAAGAGAGGAGAAATAAGTCACTAGAAATATTCATTACAAAATTAGATATGATCTGAGAGTCTCCACTCTCAAAGCAGAACATCTTAAGATTAGGAGTTTCTCCTTTTTAGRCATGTGATTCTAGTATGTGAATGAATGACTGATACAATGCTTTTAAGAATAAAGAGCTCTCAAGTATTTATACAGAAATTCATGCTGTATTTTTAACAACTTTTGTTTGTATTTGTAGATGTCCAGAAAAGCAGCTCTATGCATCTCTTTATATATAAGGCCCCAAGAATCCTCTCATTTTAATAATCCCTCCAGGCCTAGGAATTTAAGGTACTTAAGAGGAATTCACTTGAAGCAAGAGAAGAATATAAAGACCGTGTTACAACAATTTTTTAAATTTTTCCCTACAGATATCAATTCCTTTTCCTCTTACAATCTAAGATGCTTCATAAAACAAAACAGTGATGATTTTTACTAAGAAAGCAAATCACAACAGTGTTATAAGCACATCTTTTCTCTGTTCATACTGTCGATCCAGGTGACAGTAACCAGTTTTTCACAAAAAGAGACTTATGACTACATTGCTAGTTTTTCCTYTTGTCATCTTTGCAGAGCCTCATTTACACATGCTATCTTGCCTTTAAATTCCAAGTATGATTTTAGGTAGTCATGCAGAAAGCATGCAGTATCACTATACYAGCCTCCTTACAATGCTCATGGTTAGAACACATCACGTCCCCTGCATGCAGTATCACTATACTAGCCTCCTTACAATGCTCATGGTTAGAACACATCACGTCCCCTACAAAATTAGAAAACAGGACTGTACCTCTATTCTGAGAACCTGCTATACCACTGACCACCAAGATAAAAAACATGGGTAGYCTAATATAGTTTGTCCTTTATAAATCATTAATGTTGGTTGTCTCATGGTTTACAAGGTCCATGTTAACACAGATTGCTGCACTGACTGATATGTCAGGGATAAGGAGAAAGAACAATTRCCCTTTTCCAGTTCCTGGCAACTCGCCATAAACTACAACTCCAAGATACCAGAAGCCCTTCCAGACAAGGATTCAGTTACCCACCAATTCCAAAGTCTGCTTAGGGCCAAACAAATCTAAGAACTCTCAAATGAAACACCTGCTCTCGCCCTTGCTTAACAATAAAGTTCCTATTATTTCAGAAAAATAGTTAAGAGAAATCCTTTCTGTTTCGCTCTGGGGAAGTTCCAGCTCCATGATGAGCAGTAAYAGGAGTGTCAGCAACAAAAATGTAACTTTGTTTCCAACAAAACATCCAAATTGCCAAATGTCAAGGGAGGTTATCTGAATAAGCACTATGAGTTTTACTTAARCAAATTACAATGATGGAGACTAAAAGGCTTCTGTTTTCTAAATCTTAGAATCTTATGTGAGTTGAAAGTACCTGTTCCTTTAGCAACACATATTGAAACTCCTTCAGTTATTTATCCCGGCAACTGTACTCATTTAATTTCAGAACTTTTCYATGGCCTGAATACARTTACACTTCAAGTTGTAAATTTAAYATGCTAGAAGTATAAACAAAAATCAATTGCTATATACTTTCACATGAGTGGCTGATTTCTGTTTGATGGTTTGCCACCACAAAAATATCCTGGAAAGTTATTATACTACAGAACAATGTCTCTTCCTAAGTAGTTACTAAAAACTCTTCCCTCRTCTGTCCTTTAAATTCAGCTTGTTTCTTTTTAAATCAAGGGAGATTGTTCTATTTTAAGAATATCTAGTACTGAAAACATCAAGCTSTATTCAGCATGAAGAAATGTTTAGCCTTACAGTAATCTGTCCACAAAATTTAAGCTACTTTATCTCAATCACCAAAATCCCAGATGCAACACACTGACCACTTCCTAACTGTGTTTCATYAGCTTCTGTTCTCATGGCCATCACTGTTTTTGAKTCCTTGTCCTGGGGTCACTTTATGGTGCTTGTACCCCAGTCATCTGTTCTGTTTGTGCTGGATATTGAGTTCTGCACATTCAGACTGGTTCTGAGAGCGAAGGGGGGAGAAGAAGCTGCAGTTTGTTTGCAGACACTGCACTCAYTGCCCTGCATCCTTTACACAGACAGGGCTGYCTGCAGCAYGGACAGGACACCAGGACAGAACTCTCCTTTGCTGTTAGTTTTCAGCTAGCTGAGGCAGAGAAGTTCCCCAGACTRTGGCTTTCCTTTTCCTTGGAGCTGATCAGCCTGCTCTGGACTGAAAACCCAGAAAAACACCAGAGCTCACACGTGGGGCCCACCAGAGCCCAGGACATGGSATTTTCTAGGGCAGAAGGGACTGATGAGGGACTGAGCGAGCTGAGCTACACCCCATGGCAAGGACTTTCTGAATTTGCCATCTCTTCAGAACAGCAAGAGGTTTTATTGCTTAATATTATTCATTTTTTCATGTTTGTGAGTCCTTTGCTTATTAAAGAAACAGTTTTTTCCACTTTTCTCAAGGAAGATTTTCTTCCTGAACCAGCTGGGGGAGGGGCAGCTTCAATTTCCTTTCTAGAGGAGACCACTTCAGTTTCCTCCAAAATTTGCCCTAAACCAAGACAGTCCTAAAGTACATAAATATACCCTTTACAAGAAAGCAGTTCCTCATTTACGAATTTGCTAACTCAGAAGTGAAAATCAATTACTGCAGGTCATGTCAGAAGACTTTCCACTGGAACTGGCAGTCAATTTTATCATTTGTATTCCAGTCTCACTCTTGACCATAAGGTCATTTTTCAACATTACAAACATCTACACACAATTCACAATTTGAGCCATTAAGATTTTACTGAGCTTCACCTGCTCCTTAGGAATTGCACTGATTAGGTGTTTTCCAATCCCTCTATGTTTTTGAAAACCAAAGATCAGTGAATCCTACCTGAACTCACCACGATAAAGCTTCTGTAGTGCTTCAGGAAAAGAGTATGTGTATCTCACAGGCAAGCACAGGTGACCTTCTGATCTGGTAGCAAAAAACGACAATGAMAGTGACAGTGTTACTGTTCAGATTTAGTATCTTTGGAAAATAAAACAAAACAAATCTCCCTATGCATCACATCTAGCAAAGCTACACTTCTCAGACCTTTATTATTCTCTACTATTCTTGCACAGTACCACATCAGCACCAACACACGGCTCTCAGCTCCTGGAGTCTGCGAGTCTGAGACAGGATATTTCTCCCACATTTCCCCTAAAAACTGTTCAGCTAATAATCCTGCAGGAGTATGTAAACACTAATATAGTTCCTGTCACCATTCTAGGCAAGCAGTTTAAGTTTAATAAACCTGACAGGTGAGAAAAAAAGTTCCTCCACTCACACATAACTTAGCAACATGAACAGCTATGCAAACATGCCTAAGATCAAAAGAATCTCATGTCAAAACCAGAAGACTAAACACTGCTCCCTTCCATAAGTAATATGTGACAATTTGAAGRCATTTGTTATTTGAACCCTACTAGTCTGGCTTGATAATGCAGAATAGCTACTCAGAGAAAAGTTTTGGAAGAGAAGGTATTAAAGGAATTAAATCTTTYGACCACCACTTTATCTACCAGGAATAAATTAACTGTCAATATCAAAAGAAGAAATCTAAATCTGGACTTATCAGCAGGCAGAGCCTTGATGAASTCTGAGTTTCACTTGCCATCCATTTGAAGATTATCACAACCAAGCAGTACAAACAGACTGCATCCACTGAGCTGTAAGATTGATGAGGGCAGGTGGGTGCAGCTTGTGCCGTTTATAATAGGACAGCTAAGTGCCAGCAACTGGGTCAGGAGACTGAGTTTTCTGGGGTACCTCATGGTTTACATTAAGAAACCACAGCAAACTTCTTCATCTGAGGCTCTAGTGGATACACATTCTTCACAAAGAAATTAAGCTTCTGTGTGTTCAGGCATCATGCTTAGCTGCTTTTACCAAGTCCTTCTTCCTAAGTTCTATACTGTCATTTCTAGCCTCAAACTTCTGGTTAGTAAGATAACTAGCTGCAAGTGCCATTACACTGGTGTGCAAGAACATTTGTGGCAGTGTCACACAGTCATAGTTCATCCAATATTACTTAATGTTCTCTCAGATGAGACAGGATAACTTCCTGTGGAAACTTTTAAAAAACCAACAGATTCCCTTGATTCTACAACCCACATTTATGCTGCCAAATCCTACAGGTATGCCTCATGTACCATGAAAACAGATGCACACTGTGCCTAGTATTAAATAAAGCATTACTTTCTCAAATGTGTTTTTACCTTTCTGGATCAGTATTTATTCCAATGACTGGTTTAAATTTATCAAAGACCTTACTGGCTGCCAACAACATTGTACCATCACCTACAGAAAAAAAAGATCAAAAGTTAGTTTCACATCACATTCTAGTACCCCAAACAGAATGTACTCCAGCATTAACATTATGTGCATTTGTATCAACAACAAATCAGGCAAGCTGGACAAAAATACAATGGGACAAAACTACTGACACCTTATCAAATAAGAGTATGGCAAACATGACTGGAAAGAGTACAACTTAGCTGACAGCTACACATGCCCAGGCAATTGAACATGGCAGAAGCAAGCTTTAAAGAGATTTATGAAAATTCCTGTGCTTTTACCCGCAGGTAAGAGAAATTCTTTAACAAGAGTAAATTTAGAAAGTATAGCTAAACAAAGCCACAGGAGACAGGAAACAAAACCAAATRTTACTGTGAATCACATAAAGACAATGACTTTAGCTTCACCCCAGTTGTCCTCCTAAAAGGCAATTTAAAAAGTCTTATTTGGTTCCAAATAGGCACACTTGGAAAAGAAGTCTTAAAGTAGAAATCTCAGATATAGAAATCTTTAAATTTGCTGGTTTCTGCAGAATTGGTATTTTTTCCTGTCTGTTCAACAGAAAGAAAACTATAACCTCATTCAGTCTTGCATGAAGATATAAGCTCTGGACGGCACAAAGACATAAGCTTTGAAAACCTCAGATGATGTATCACTTCCCAGCTGCTTGCCTCAACCATGAAAAATTTTGCCACAGACAAACTGGCACTTTAGGTAAGTTCTTTGAAATCTGTAAGAGTGTAGCAGGATGTTCCAGGAATAAAATTCTACCTAATCTTCATGGTGATCAGTACTTAAGGGCAAACTGGACTAGTGGGAAGAGAGAAATCTGTGGTCAAGCCTATTTACCACAGATGAGTGAACACTATGTCAGAGCCCAGCAACACAATGCTGTATTTGCAGCATATCCCAAAAAATAACAGTGCTGCAATCCAATATTAAAAATAAACAATCAGGTTAGTTGCTCTGTTGGTTCATCTGGTAAACATTTATCAGTGGCACAAGATGCTCAGAAGCTGCAGACTTTTACCTGCACCATCCAACTTGATACGCCAGTCACTGGATTAAGTGTGAAAGCAAGAAAGACAGTTTGAGCAAGGGGACCATGAGGTAGTAKGTTAGTCTACACCTCACATCCCAAAAAAACGAGTAAATTTTAGGACTACATAGAATTACATGACATGAAGCATTTTATCCTCTTTAGTTGAAAACGGTAGCAAATTCCACAGTTTATATTGTTTCACATGTTAAAAACTTTTCCAGTAGTCGTGCACTGGGACTGACTTCCATGGGCTATAATTTTAGATACTAGAGGCAGACAAGATGGTCATAACCACTGCTTTTTGTCAGATTTTCTGACAATCAGATTAGCAAATTTTCATTATCTGCGTATTTCCAGTTGCTTCAAATACTGCCAAGTATTTTTGAGAAACATATSTACAAAAATATACTGAAACAAATACTTCCCTTCCATAAAGTCATACCTCCTGCTGATATAACAGCATCTGCCCACCGAACTGTCTCTTCATTATACTCTCGACGCTTAACAAGACGAACTTCTATCCTTTCGTTCCTGTAAAGTTCAGAAAAAGTCTGAATTCTGTCCTGTATTGTTCCTTGTCACAGCCTTCCAAAAAGCTGTCATGCAGCTAAGGAGTAAGTACAGTTATACTGGGCACTTGACACACAAATCCTGTACTAACTTCTCATTTATTTTCAAGACAATAGTAGAAAATGCTGGTCAACTGAACTGAGCCAGTTCCATGATGGTTCTTTCAGGAATGACTGTTCATCTGCACCCCTCTCTTTTCAGTACTCCTATTTTATCAGGATTTGTAACATGGGGCTTCCTTTTGTTTCACACAATGCATGGATATTTGCACCGTGTCTGAAATCCTCAACATCCATACAGTCTTACCGTAAGCTGTCCACAACATGCTCCACGTTTTTTGTATGAATGCGATGCCGTTCCAGCAGACCAGCATAGCTAGATCCCTTCAAGGCAAGCTGTAAGACACAAACRGTTTTTGTAGAAGTACAGAAAGTGCTCTTGAGCAATGCAAATAGAAGCTATARAAAAGCATGTATTTTCTGTCAGCAGAGATCTGTTTTTATAAGCCTTCCATTAACTACATTCCTATATACACAACAGTCAGGTTATATTGACTAGTTCACTAAGTTCATTAAATTAATCAAATGGCCACAGCAGTCAAGAATCACAGACTACACAAATATGCAAATAAGCATACTACATTGACTTGCATGCAACTTCAGACACTTTGCTCYTCCTGAATCTGCCAACTAATTTAAACTCTACATGAATCCATACAGTTACACTAGCTATATTTCTGCCATGTGCTGAAGCACCCAGTCAGCTCAAAACTGTGCTGTAGAGAAAACAGACAACAGGAAATGCAACAGGAATGACAATTAAGAAAGCAGAGCTTGAAATACCTACAGCATTACCCTTCAAATTGTATTTGAGCTATAATGGAAGACTGCCAAGTACTGACAAAGGTGACATTTTCTCTGCATCATAAAAAGCTTAAGGACAATCTACCTACTACCTTTGCTATTCTTCCCCAGATTATACACCACATTTTTCAAACAAATTGATAACAGTAAAGACAAACTGCATAGGTGCATTCTAGTCTCAATCTTCCTGGAAACTGGAGAATTTGAATATTTAATCTCAACACATTCTTCAGACCATGGAAACACTCTGCAGTTTATATAGGTACACTCATAACCAGGCAGGTGAGATTACTGACTTGTTGCAGATTAGTTTTTCAACAAGTTTTTGTGCAAGTCATTCAGTCACCATTCGTTCTTTATCTTATTTAGCAAGGGGGCCCTCATCTGGGGCTGATACTGCCAAATATGTGTGTGCATGGTGATAAAGAAAGTGAAAGAAAGAGGGTGCAAAGGATGTTAAGCAAAAGGAGTCTATAAATACATTCACAGTGAAAGYGATCTTGCTTTGAGCAGCAGGCTCCTGATGCTCCTTCTAGCCTGAATTAATCTACAATTATATTGCCACTGCTTCCTTTTCCCTGAAGAGTTAAATTTATCAGCACAGAAACAGAATTTCCAGAGTTTGTGTAGAGGAATTCAACTGTGCCAGAAGCTCTAAACAGGCACTTCCAGCAATTTATTCAAGTGCCTTTATTCAAAGTTTTATACCATTCCAAGAGAAAGTGGTGCCAGACAGCCTTGTCTAATCCCATTTTCATAGAATTCTCAACTCCAGAGAGAAAGGGAGAGGACTGTCAGGATATGACAACTGAGATCAACCACAATCCAATACCCAGGAAATGAAATCTTTATTCATCTGATATCCGTTCATGTCAAGAAATCCAACCATGAGCTATGCATGTAAGATAGACTCAGCATCAAAGAAGCTACAGAAAAGAATGCAAGTGGCTGCTCTGGAACTGCACTGCTGTCCCGCTCTGTGTATTTACAATTGGCAATTGACTTGCAGGTCCTCAGKTGGTTTTACAGCAAGGATAAGGAAACCACTTTCAACAGAGACTTACAGGCTGCCTGGATGCATCAACAGCACTACAAGAAGACAGTGGGAGTAGATGCCCACCAGCTGTGCATGATTACACACTGACACAAGCATGTGGATGATCAGAAAACATCCATATAAAAACTGCAGGTTATTTTTTTCAAAGCTTGCTCACATTGGTTTACTCAGATACAGGGTGTTATGTCCTATTAACTGCCTCACACACTTAAACCCTTTGTTTCTACTCCTGAGCTACAATGCCTGTGCACCCCAGACACCTCTTGGTCCTGCAGAGTCCATGGTGTTGCACTGGGAACTTAAATGACGCCCCTGKGGGCTCTGGGGAGGGAAGATTACACAGGGCTATGCTAGTTACAGCACTGCCCATTGCTGGATCTGCTGTCAGCCTCCACTTGGAAGAGAAAGGAAAAGGTAGACAGGAAAAAAGGAGGTATTTGCCTCCCACAGATATCTGCTSCTGAGCACGATAGGTCTAATTTGCTAAAAAGAATTTTCAATTGCATGTTCAGAGCACTAATTGGTCTTGCTTTACCACAAGAACAAGAAATCCACAACCAAGCAATTTTCAAAACACACCACAAAATCAAGATTCCTCTAGAAGCATCTGCTGCATTTGAAACAAGCACCTGCCAAGCAGACTGCTGTGGCAATACACTCTTTTCAGGTTGCTATTAGTTCTACACAAAATAGAAACCACTAACTCCCATCTTTAATTTTATGTACCTCATTTATTCGACTAATCTGTAGGCATGCTGTATTTCAACTTGATGGAAGAGAGCTTTTCTTTCAGAAGAGAAACAGTGTAATAATTCTCTGTGTGATCATTTGCAGGTTTTTGARCCACCAATATCAGTGGTAAGCCACCACTTCCCTGGCATCACCAGGAAGGTGAGGTATATGGRTAGTGCTATTGCTATGGAACAGAGTCCGTTCTGTAACTTACATTTGCCATAGTTGAGTTAAATTATTTCATCAACAGGTTCAGAAAACAGAAGCGGTTACTCAGCAAATAAACTATCAGTATTCTGAYAACTGGATGAACAATTTCAGCAGCACTATAGAACAGGCATTGAATGTGTACATCTCCTCTTTGAATTTAGCTCCYGAACAAATAAGCACGCATTACTGAGCAAGAAAAATGAAAAGCTAGGGCCTTTAGTTTAAATGGCTGCGCTACATCTATGGAGCTAATCAATTGTTCTGATTTGCAAAAGGCTCCAGAAACTACAACAGTCTGTTCATCTCCAGCCTCATCTCTCTGTGTTCAGAGATTCATAGCTTGCAAGTTCATTCACCTAAGAACTCAGTAAGAGGAAGCCTGACTGAGCTTAACCACAGTCAAGAATATCCAACAGGAAGGCTAATCATCAGGTGCTCTCACTCAACTACTCCGAAAACCAGGGAAGAGCCTACAGTCCTTGTGGTCAGAGGCATAGAATCACAGAGTGGCTGAGCTAGAAYGGACCTCTGGAGKTCCTCTAGTCCAACCACAAACTCAAGCAGGGCCACCTGAATCCACCCAACCCAGACAGCTTTAGAAAACCTTCACAGATATAGCCTCTACTATCTCCAAGCAAACTGTGCCAGTGTCTAGTCACACTCACAGTAAAAAGGTGTCTCCCAATGTTTATACAGACGTACCTGTACTTCACTGCCTCTGCTCCTGCCTCATATCCAGCACCTGAATGYCACACTAGAATTATGACAAATGCTGCTGCTGGAAAGAGGTTTGCACTTAGGGCAAAGTGTGAGACCAAACTGTGACCAGCACCTGCTTTTTACTTCAAAAGAGCAGAAAGCAAAGATCAGGCAGGGTCCAGCTGCTGTGTGCATGACTGCCTAAAGAGCCTTGGGATGTACAGACAGTACAAGGACAGCCTGACTTCTAAGCATAATCATCAGAYAGGCCCCCAAACTTATGACAAGCTTGGGTTTTGTCAACTCACTCCTCAAAAAGGCACAGAGGTATTAGATTCTGCATGAAGACAATTTTCAAGCTCTTCTTCCTTTGGARGAAGCTCTGATTTTCAATTAGGCCTGTTAATCTGACCTTAATACCACAAAAAATAAAATGCATTACTATATATACAAGACCTATTCTAACAAAAAGTGTATTAGCATATGAAAACAGAGATAAATTGGACAAAAATACATCCAGGCACAACYTCAGTAGTAGTCTTAAACCTCACAGCAGAAATGCAATGCAAAATAGGCTTCCAGAACAGCTTGTAGTGGAAAATGTACTCAGGGGAACAGAACATTTCCTATGAATGGAGCTATTTTTCCTTAGACTGAAGGAGAAAAGGTCTACAATATCRAATATCTAAGAATAGCTCTTCTTGAATATCCTGGTCTAATCCTTCTTTAAGGAAAGAATGATTTTTCACAAAGTTCCTCCTAACAGTCACTTATTCAAGGGACTTTTGCTTGACTGCCTTCCTTCTGTAGTCTTAGCCTATTCCTCTGGCAAGTCCCACCCAATTTGACTTAAACTGTGGGTCTGCTGTCCTTTAGTAATGTTTGCCCTCYAAGAACAAAGCTGCACAACAAGGACATGGCTTCTAGACAGAAGCCMACATAAAGCCAAGTAACATCAGAATAACTCATTGTTGTCTACATATGCGGATTACGACCCTTAATTTGGAAAATGGGAAAAGCTACAACTGAGTCCTACTGGCATTGCTCATTAAGCATTAGGATAAAAGAGTATGTTCTCTTACAGAAACATGGATATTGTCTGGAGTGAATTTGTCAACTAATCACCTTCTGCATCTCATCCTAGTAAAACCAAAGAATAATTTGGGTTGGAAGGGACTTAAAGATCATCTAGYTCCAGCCACCCTGTTCTGGACAGGGACACCTTCCACTACACCAGGTTGCATAGAGCTCCATCCAGTCTGGACTTGGACACTTTGAGGGATTTATTTTCCCTCTTTCAGCTTAAAGTCATTCACTTCATTCTACCAATACACTCACTGACAAAAGGTCCTTCACTGTGGAGCCCCTTCAGGTACTAGAAGGTGCTGTAAGTTCTCCTCAGAGCCTTCTCTTCTCAAGGCTGAATATCTCAAACTGTATTGTCTTCACAGGAGAGGTGCTCCAGCCTCATGATCATCTTTGTGGCCCTCCCCTGAACTTGTCTGGTAAGATCAAATGGAACATTTCAGAGGTACCTTATATGAATGTATATATATTCTCATCACCAGGCTTATGCTCAATTTACAGCACAAACTTTCACGAAGCCTTAAAGTGACCACGTCGGTGTTAATGCCTCAGGATACCAATCACTTGTTTTACAACTGTTGGTCATTCAGGAGTTAAACTCAATGTCTGACTAGAAATAAGGAAAAAAAAAAGGAAAAAAAAAGCCCCAACAACAACAAAAAGCACGTATCTAGAAACAACTACTCTCTCAAATTTCTACAATGAACTTACCTACCTACACATGCACCCCAGCTGGAAAACAAGAACAGAACACTGCTTTACAATCTACCGAATTTCTACAGAAAGAACCACCAAACAATATAAGCAGATTTAGAGATCAACAGCTGAACAGAAAAAAATTGAATTCTAACCAAAAGACAAAAATACGATGAGCACTAACCTAACATTCTGTTTCTAAGCAGAGTATGGCACTCTAAGTCCTGTATTTTCAGAAATTGTCCCTTGAGATTTAACCACATGTCCCAAGTATAGCCAAAGTTAGTGCTCACTTTTGTTCTGCTTTAAAAGAAACAAGATTTTGACAGACTTACAGAAAAAAWGTTTTTCTCAATACATTAAATTTTGAACTAGAAACAGCTTTGAATGTAGGATTTGTTTCAAGCCATACACTTCTCTTAGCTTTCCTGACCAAACTTGACTTTCTTTCGAAACTTCTTTAATTATCAGAGACTATAAATCTAGAGGCAAGTAACTATCCTATGTTCTGATGYTAACTAGTTAAGACAAAGCTTGATTTGTCATGCTAAAAACAAATGCWGTTTTCCTCACTGCACACATTAAACTTTTGGATTTTTTAGGAGCTCAAATTAAATATTCTCTATTTCAAAACGTAAAAATAATCCACATACAAGTACATAGGATTAAAGCTGAACAAAGGTTCAGCTTCTGAACCTTAGATAATAAAATGCCAACAACAAAATAGATAAACTGAGCAGCCAACCTTAGCAACCTTGGAGACACAAGTGTCCCACAGAAAAGGGTCTGCTAGGGCAGGCACAGCAAGCTTGAATCACAGCTCTRAATAGTTAGTGTTTTTACCAGCCATCAGCTGGAACTGATGGGGAAGCTGAATTTGGCGGTTGTACGCAACRGATACCCAGGTTTGGACATGACACTAACTTTCATGGTAAGCACAGCACAGCTCACCTACCMTTGACTTACAGCAGGAAACAAGTACAATTTGTGAGCCTCAACTGCTGTTTTCACACCAGTGACAGGAAGTCTGCTGACAACACCGAGCCATGTTGTTGGTTATGCTGGGGGGTGGAGGTGTCATTCATGGGACCCTGACAGGCTTGAGGGGTGGGTCTGTATAAAGCTCATAAAATTCAACAAAGCCAAATGCAAGGGGCTGCACCTGAGTTGAGGTAATATCAATACTGGCAGGGGAGGGARAAAATTCTTCCCCTCTACTCTGCTGAGATCCACCTGGGGCTCTGCATCCAGCTCTGGAGTCCCAGCACAGGAAGGGCATCGACCTGTTGGAGTGAGTACAGAGGAGAGACACAAAGATGATCAGAGGGCTGGAGAACTTCTCCTGTGTAGACAGGCTGAGAGAGATCCAAAATATCCTTCCTTTCACAGAAGTTGCCTGACTTCTTAAAAGGAGAAATGTGATCTAATTGTTCTTACACTAGAAATAGTAAATGCATKATCAGATCTCATATGGTTTGGCTAYAGAGCAARACTGAAGACAGTAAGGCGACACTATTTAGGAAAAAAAAAAAACTAGTCAAATTTGTGTACTTATTGAAAAATTCCAGGCTTACCGAATAATACTGTTTGATAAGTCACTGGCTTAATGTGCCATGTTGATCCTGACTGGCTGGATGCCAGGTGCCCACCAAAGCTGCTCTTATCACACCCCTTCACAACAACGTAGGGAAGAGAAAATAAAAGTAAAGGCTCACAAGCTGAGATAAAAACAGGGAGAGATTACTCACCAGTTACCATCAGACTAAACAGACTCAGCTTCGGGAAATGAACTGAATTTACTGTGAATCAAAATCAGGGCAGGATAATGAGAAGTAAAACAAATCTTAAAAACACCTTCCCTCCAGCCCTCCATTTGTCCCAGGTCCTCCTGGTCACCTCCCCACCCCCAGCAAAACAGGGACATGAGCATGGGGATACGGTCAGCTCATCTAAAGATGTTTAGGACACTGCTCAAGTAGAGGAGCTCCTTCCCCTGCTCCAGCCTGGGGGCTCTCCCACCGGAGATAGTTTTTCAAAAATTTCTCCAGCATAATTCTTTTCCATGGGCTCCACAAACTGCTCCAGTCTGGCCCTCTACAGGGTGCAGTCCCTCAGGAACAGGCTGCCTCACTGTGGGCCCCCTGTGGGATCACAAGTCCTGCCACCAAACCTGCTCCAGTGTGTGCTGCTCTCTCCAYGGGCCACAGGTCCTGCCAGGAGCCTGCTCCAGCACGGGCTTCCCATGGGSTCACAGCCTCCTTTGGCCACCTCCCTGCTCTGCTGTGGGCTCCTCCAAGGGCTGCAGGTGGATCTCTGTCCCTCACAGACCTTCACAGCTGCCTCACCATGGCCTGCAGGGGCATGTCCTCTGGTTCCTGGAGCACTGCTYGTCCTTCCTCCTTCACTGACCCTGTGTCCACAGAGCTGCTTCTCTCACACATTCTCACTCCTCTCCTCTCTGAATGCAATTAGATTTGCACAGTAGTATTTCTTCCCCTATGTTACCAATYGTGACAACAATATCACCTCTAAATGGCTTGACACGTGCCAGTGAGGRTCCATCTTAGCATCCACTGCCAGATATGAGGGAAGTTTCTGGCAGCTTCTTACAGAAGCCACACCTGTAGTCCTCCCTACTACCAMAACCTGGCCACACAAACCAAATACACTCAACCTTTTGCTAACAACAGGGCCAGTTTCTCTAGAATTATACTTGCGGTACCAGTGGGTTAATCCATTATGCGACACCAAGCTCTTTCAAGGGCCTGCAGTCCAGCTCATTCAGACTTGCACAARTCCTCTGAAACCCTCTCTAAAGTGAACCTTACAACCAGTCTCAGTGACCACYTGCAGGTCCCGAGTGAACTTAAAATGCACTGGCTTCTGATAATTTAATAGCTAAAAAATCCAGTCCACAAAGGCAATGCATTTTTTACAGGAAGGCTTTAATAATGAGTATTTGCTTTAACTAAAGCATCAGAGAAACCATTCAGGTTCCTGAAATAAACTCCTGCTGTGGSTCAGAAGTATCAAGGCTCAGGTTAAGTTTTCCATAAGGCCTTGAGCATGAATCAAGTTTTCCAATACAAACTACTGTTGAGTTGCAAGTCATAGCATTAAATCCAATTCCTTCTCCCTTCCCAATCTGGATTATTATATATTATATGAGCCTCTAGCCACTTGCTTTTAAAAAAAAACATGCGCTAAGTTAACCACTGCAGTAAGTCAGTACTTACCACACAAGAAGGGCAAGAAGGCCAGACCCTGACCAGCACAGCTGACTGATTTACTAACTTGCTRTCAGTTGCTCAGAATTTTTCCCAGTGTTGTTCCTGGCTATTTGCTATGTTTCTACAAGTTTGCTGCATGACCCCTCATACTACAGAAGTGCAGTGGACTACTTTAGCTAGGAATATTTTTTCCTTATATTTTCCTCACTTTTTCTTCAGTAATTTAGACCCCTCACTTTCATTACACACTCACAGCAGGCCTTTAAATGCTGCCGTGGAATATTATGTCTCCTGTAGAATAATGACTGTGAAGTATAGATATCGTAGCATTTTGTATACCATTACTTCTGTAATAGCTGACTTCACTTGCAACCGTATGCTCCGGAAGTTTTACAGAAATGCTGCTTTAGGGCAAGAGTTTGATGCATGCATGAACAAAAGTTAAAATGCCACAAACTGTTTTCTAATTGTTCATCCACTACATCAAAGCATTATTGTCATTTTAACCACATCTGAAGACTACACATAATGGTTTGCAATTCAAAGGCTAATGCAGACCAAATTGTTGCATTAACTAYAAACAGTGGTAACTACTTTATGCTMTAACAGATTTCTAGAAAACCTGTGCAATCCGGGCAATTCAATCAGTCTCATTAATTCAGCACAACAACATGATGCTGTAAATCACAACTGATGCAGTCAGCATTAGTCAGTTTAAAACCAGCATTAAAGTCACTTCCAAGAAGTAGCCTTCTTCAGCTGTATAAAGCACCAKATGCTTGGTGATATAGTCCCAGAAGTTTAATTTAGGTGAATTATACTGAAATATCCTACTTCTACATCTATTTGCTATATGTGACTGAGTATACTTGAATGGCATGCTGGAAAAACAAATCTTACAGAAAAAGTTATTACTACATTGCACTTAATAGTTTCCATCATTTTCCAGACCCCTCTTAGAACAACAACATAGAAAGAACTTTTTAATAAAGCAGATGCAARTAAAGTGACTTAACACTGATGCAAATAAATCAAATTTCAAAGGTAAAGATAAATAAATGCACACCRTGTTTGTGCAACTTGGAAAGCATTTACACACATCTCAGTTTCCAGTGGATTTGTTAAAAATTTTTATTCCTGAAAAAGAAKCGTCTTTAGCTTTATATAATCCTAGTAGAATATAACCTGTGTCTTGAATTCTGTATGCTTCAATTCACTAAACTGAGTTAGTACTTTTCCCTCTTTTCAGGATAAGGTAGAGAACAGTACAGTCCTAACAGTTTTAGAACACTTTATGAGTTCCGTAAAAGAACATCTACTGAAAAAAATCACATTACAAGGTAAGAAGAGATGGGTAGTCTTAATTCAATAGAACACTGAAAAATTTCACAGTATCACCTCTTTCATTAAGGAAGTTTCTATTTGAAGATACTGCCTTCAAATATACCCTGTACATGCTGATCCACAAGAGGACACAGGGTTAAATGGCTTAAAACTTACTGATTTTCAGAAAAGAAATTTTTTTTGTTGTCTGCTAAATTACCAGATTTCCTTTTAAGATTAGAATTCAGTTGAACTTTGAAGTTTTCATATTGCTTTTTCATTCTGTTGCCTTCCTTGGATTTGCAAAAATCSCAGTATTCTGAAAATATTTGACTAGTACTTTCTAAATAAGTGCTGAAGAGGATCACAGGCATCAGTATTGAAGCGCAGTCTTCTAAATCAGAAATCTAAGAACAAAATACCTGGMTATTTTCCAAAACTGTATCTTCAGGTGGTGGTATGAGAGTTACAAACCTGTAACACTAGTAGCTAGGAAAATAAACTCAAAAGTGATACCAAACGGGTATCTTTCACCAATTAATGTAAAAAAAATAGCAAAGAATTTTTCTGTAATTAAAAYAAAAAATCCATCAACTATCAAGTTAAAGGTAAAATAGTACATCTCCCACAAGAGGGAATTTCTAAGAGGCATGAAAACTTTACTGCACAGGCTAGCAACAACTGGTGCTGTACATATCTAAATAAGGAGCTGGATGTGGGAGGATACTGTTCTGCCATATACACCCCATCCCCAGTTCTGTGGGGTTGTTTTGATGCACAACATAGGACCCCCAGCTAGAGCTCACCTACCTGCTGAGAAACASTCCTTCCTTCCTTCCTGGCCAGCCCTGCTCAGGATGTTGTTGCTGTCCTATGCACCACCTGTGTGAGTTCACGTTGGCCTCCTGCAGAAGAGGCAACATCCTGACAACAGGTTACTTCTTCCCTAACCAGATACCAGTTTTCTACAAAACTACAAAACTGTATGAACTTCATATCACTGAGATTACCACCCCTAGCAATTACTTGCAGTGGTCCAAAAAAGCTGAAACTTGTTCCAAACCTCCAACTTGCTCTCCCTCCCTGCTCCAAATAAAGACACATAAACCAGCCACAACAGAATATCAACTCAAGTCCACRCTGAACAACTTCCTTCCAATTAAGACCAAGACAAAAGCAACTTTTCATATGACATTTTCAGAGATAATTAGAACTGTGTATGGAATGTGTTTTTGTAAAGGTATATTGTTCATCGTTCCTAAATACCTTACAGGTGTGAGAAGTCAGCAACTAATCACATCTGCACTATCAAACAAAACAGAAATCAGAAGTCAGGAAATGAGCTTTAACTATTACTGGGGCATTATATTCTCCTGGTTTATGTAAGGACAACAGCAGTGCTTCTTCTGCCTGGATTTACTGAGAGGGAAACAAACAAAATATGAAAAAGCCTTCAGTACTAGTTGACCGCATGATTCATTTTGTAACTAGTCATATTTAGATTCTAATCCCAGTAAACCAGGTCACAAGAAATGCAAATTGCTSTCACTTCTGGTAAGCAAACTGTAGGGACTTGGGAGAAAGATTTAGTATAACCTAAAGTTGGTAACTGCAACAGCCACTTTAAATTTCATAAAGGCAAAGAAAAATATTTCTTGCACAAAATTTAATGATGTAGCACTTTTTTAAAAATTGCTGGGTCATTTTGGAGCATTTTTGTTTTGTGGTATTAGAAATCCATTTTTATAGGTCTCTAATCTTCCTTCTGAACTAAAGACTCTGAAACCCTTCCCTGTACAACAGCATACACAGCACTTAATTACTATTTTCAGAATAGGTCAGAATTAGACTAATTATGACAATCAGATGTGTTTATGTAGAGTTATAAACAGATTTTAACAACTTACGTGTAAGTATGTAAGAGAATCTGCCGCAAGATCAGTAACAACAACTGCCTGGAGCAGGCATGCACAACATGCATGTACAGAGGGGCAATGGAAGATTTCATCCTTCATAAATCCTAAACACTCCTGAGAGTATGCAGTAGACCAGTGAAAGTATCCCTTGCTCTCCAACTCTCCTCCATTAGTTTTGTTCTCCTGCTGTCCAGACTGCTTCTTTACCTCTCCTATCTCTGCACAGAGAATGAATTCTGGAATTGTGGCCTTGCAGCTTTGGCTTTGCAACATTTCACAGTGTTTGTATAATACAACTGACTTGGTGTCCAGAAGAAAGGCCACAGAAGGGTTTAAGCTACAGRTGCCCAGGGCCTTTATGTCTTATTAGGAATGTCAGCCAGTCACCTTCATTACTGGCTTCTGGAGTACACTGGTAATCTGCTTCTTGGAGGATACTGTGATTTATACTGTGTATATCATAGATAATTATATATATTGTGATCKGTATCATATTTTAGTACATATTGGTGTGTGCCAATGATGCATTTTCAGCATCCTTAAACATGGAACAAATTTCATCTCATTAGCATGTGTGCCCCAAGGCACCACCATTTCTGCACTAAGTTACTTACTGCATAATCAGTCAATACATAAACACACCRAAACAGCTACATTAAGGACTGCTCTCCTGTCTCGGTGATCAGGCAGAACTGATTAAGCCCACAATTTTCATTAATTGTGCTATACGGATATCTGAAGCTTCCAAGTACAGACATTAGTTACCTTCTACAAACTTRCAAACATCTCTTTTGCTCACAACAGGCAGGCAACAAGCCCAGGTTGCTCAAATCTAAGCCTCTAACACTGCCTTGCAATTGAATGTCTGTATTTTCAGATAGCCAGTGTCTGGACATCTGCAGGTCCGTGATACAGGACGAYAGCACCATGCTCCTTCTTTGGTGCTGGCTCCCTCACACCACAAGCCTCTTCCAGGATCACCCAAGCCTGAGCCGCTGCAATGCAGCCCCCACCACCAACTCCACATCTGGGTCAGCCAGCAGCTCCGAGCACCAAAGGAGCCAAACCTCTCCTATGCTTTTTTGCTTTCACTCTTTGCCTGTATCCCAGCAGAAGGCTTTCACATAAACTCAACTCCCAGCCTGCCTTCTGCATAACCCTGTAACACAACTGAGCTGCAAACCCAAAAACTGTGTGCCTGGGCTCATTTCGGAGATCAGTTACCTTGGAGCAGCTTCCAAAGTCTCCACAGGAGAAACAGAGACACAGGGAGCACGGACTGCAGCTAACACCAGGAATCATCGTGTTCCCAAGCTGCCCACAATGGGGAAGGAGGCTTCACAGCAATCACACTGCTACRAAGTGATCTCTGTCCCCACCAGGGTAAGAGTCTTCTGAACTTTCATAAAACATATTCAGTGAGGCTGCCATTAACTCAGTCTGAGGAAAAAGATCTAAGGTGAGAGTCACAGCAGAACGCAAATATAGAAATGTTTACAGGTTAGCTAAAAAATGTAAGAAATAGGCAGCAAGGCTAATTCCTTTGCTCTCTTATTTTCTATTAAAAAAAAAAAATCTGCAAGACCTTTTCAATGTGTTCTTGCGCATATCTTTGTATTCCTGCCCATACAGCAAGAGCTTAACTCAATATTGCTACACACATAGTTAGGCAAGTTGGGCTTTGTTTACCTGTCGACACCAAGTTTTATTGCTGCAATTCCTCACAAGGCAGTATTTTAAGGGGAAAGGTAGATCTTAAAAAAGCACCAGCCCTAGAACAGAAATTCTAGAATTGTCACAAATAACAAGAATTATGGTGTACCTGTAAGTTTCTCCAAAAGGACAAGCTCTAAGGCATTTCTGCAACTAATACAACCACCAAGTTCACAGTTACTTTCTAAAAAATGCATATTCAGAGTGATACAGGCTACCAATCATGCAAAATACACATTCTCATGAGAAAACAGAGTGCAGCTACCACTACATTCAGTCATGAGCACCTTAAAGGATGTGTAGTACTGCTCACCGATTCAGTGTCCCAGTCCTGCCTATACAGAAGCAGTTAGGGAAAAGTAATCAAACAGATCCAGTGTGCTTTTCCTGGGCTTAGCTGCACACTGAAGACAACCTCCATACGCAACAAGAAATAATTTCTCACAAGAAGGTAATCGAAAAGAAAAAGTCTTACAGTTGAGCTGTGAGAGACCTTTTTACTCCCCTAACTACTGTTTGAAAGGAAATACGGGGACACCTCAGCAACAGGAACCTACATGAAAATCAACATAGACTGACATCAAACTTGAACTGTAACTACAGATCTGTACAAAAGATGTAAAAAATGTTTGGACAGGAACTCCATAGGAGGTAGATGACCAACTGAAGCACATAGACGTTGCTGTAAACACTGTACATTTTATCCTAATTCTTTACAAAGCAAGGCTATGTAGCCATTTGTCCTTGCTACATTAATTTAAGTACATGTACAAGTTTAGTCCGAACATTACTAACTAACAGMGATATAAACTACTTCCAGTTGTAAGAGACCACAAACTTGACAGACTCAAACTAATGCATGGACAAATTAATGTAATTGACTTATTCGAAATAAAGGCATAATATGAGCTCATTACATGGACGTCCCAGACTGCTGGCAGTCAAAGTAACTCCTGCAGCCCACCAGTGGCAGATGAACACTGGAAGGAGACACAGCCACGGGGTAAAGGAAGAACTGGGTGAGGTCAGTGAGCATRATGAAGACAAGACACTGGGCGCACATATCAACTCTCAGACATACTTGTTTTCCTTAGTATACCTTTCAGCAATGAACCTTTACATTAAAGGTTTCGTAGMGACTAAAGAAAAAGACTCTTCCAAAAACTGTAACAAGAAATGTGGATTTGACAGATTTGGCTGTCTGGATAGAGAAAAATACTTAAGGATGGAGTGAGGACGTGAGGCAAGAAAACGGAGGAAATACGAATCAGTCCACTCTAAGACATAGAGGGGATTTCTCACATTATGCTTTCCTCAGCATGCACTTCTCTAATCTTTATACCACAGACAGCAGGAAAGAGACTGCAGTTTGCTGAGGACTGCTGGAACCCCTCCGAGGGTAAAACCCAACACGCTTACTACACAAATCTCGCGGCAGCCTGCAAGCGATAAATGTCCAGCGGTGCGGCTCGCGCCCCTCTCCCAGGCGGCGCCGCTTGGAGGCTCCACCGGGATGGGGGGCCCGGGGAAGGAGGCGGCGGGAGGCCAGAGCCGCTGGCAGAAGGGGCAGAGAGCCGGGGACAGCGGCCGCGACCCCGCTCACCACCACGGCMGCCGGCTCCGCCCCACCAGGGCACGGGGAAGCCCCAGGGGCACTCGGACACAGCGAGCACAGGGCAGTGCTCCTGGAGCCGGACATCAGTCCGGAAACCTCCCCGGAGCCGGGCATCACCCTAGGTACCCCCCCCCACCCCTGCTGCAAGCCCCGGCGGCATAGCCCTCGGGTGGCCGGGACCGCCGGCCCCTCCCGCCGCTCACCAGCTGCTTCAGGTCCTCCTCGGAGAGCCCGGCGTAGCGGTACCGCTGCTGCTCGAACTCGTACCGCGTCGTCTTCACCACCACTACCACCCGCGACGGCCGGAACCCGCCCCCCGCCGCCCCCGATCCGAACGGCGC
>CADDXX010000064.1:2161210-2189298 GCA_902810485.1 Alauda arvensis | reverse complement strand
GGCACCCGCCCCTCGCGCGGGCAGGGCCAGGGAGCCCTCCCCGGCGCGTGCGCCCTCCCCGGCCAACCGGGGCACAGCGCGCGGCGAGAGCCTGCCCCTCCCCGCCTCCCGGGGCGCGCCGCCTGCGCGTGCGCAGAGAGAGCCCGSTCCCTGCCCACCCTTGCTTGGCCCCGCCCCGGGTGCTGGTGGCGCGCGGGACGGGGTGCGAGGCACGTAGGTGGCCGGATGTGCTCGCGCTCTCGGCGGTGTGAGGGGTGCAGGAGCGGCCGTCGCCGTGAGGGGACAATGACGGTGTCCCCAGCGCTTCCCGCTGCTCCCCAGTGCTSCCCAGTGTCCCGCGGCACAGCAGCAGTACACCAGTGCTTCCCGTGGCCCACAGTGTTCCCAGCACCCTTCAGAGTTCCCCTGTGCCCTGGGGGGCAGCGACAATGCCACCAGTGCTCCACCAGTACTCCCARTGTCCCGAGAGGCAGCGATAGTGTTAAAGAGATAAAGAGGGAGAAATTACTTGGTCTTAGATCATGTGTGTTGAAATATCACGTGTGCTGCTCCTGGTCGCGGCCTTTGTAATAGCTTTACAGCAGCGCAGAAAGGCAAATACGAACTGGTGATAGTGCATTATTGAAACTTCAGATAGTTTCGGGGAATATACAGGAATTCTGAGACTAAGCAGTGTTCTGAGACTAAGCAGTGTTCCTAAACTGTGTCTGCCCACATCCCGCAGGACGGCGAGAGTACCCCCGCTACTCGTGACATAAGGCCCCGCAGGAGCAGCGGAGTATGGGGTCGCGCCATACAGGCTGCGGAAGTCAGGGGGGATTGCCTGGCTGGTGGCTCGCCTGCTTCCCTGGGAAAATGGCGGGGGAGGGAAAAAACTTTGGGAAAGGAATTCAGAAAGGTGGAAAAACACAGCATGTGCTGCTGTGTTTTAGAAGGAGTAAATACTGCACCTGGTGCGGAGAGCTGGCAGCATACATGTGGCTTTAAAGCTCTTTTCCATGCCTRTTCTGGTCTTTGTGACATTTGCAAGTGTCAGGAAGGGCAGAAAGGAGCTGGCTGCAGTTCTGCGAGACAGCGTCTGGCGAGTCCAGGTTTAAAAAAAAAAAAAAAAAATCGATCCTGAGTTACTTTTTAATATTGTAAGCAAGCTGTCCAGAAATTYTGTGAGGGTTTGCATGATTATCAATAACTGCATGCGCATCGACTGCCACAGACGGTTCTTCTGCACTGAAGGCTTCACTTAGACACACATTTCTCATTACTCACCTTGTCCCTGATCTTCCCTGGGTGAAGGGTTTGAAGCAGCAGCTCTTGCCTGTTAATGCAGCACTCTTCTACYTTCCTAAAAATCTTAGGTAATGAGCATAGCTGCAGCCATGCAGGCCTTCGCACAAGACAAAGGCTCTCTCCAGTGTTTGCTGGTGGGTAGGAGGATTTTTTGTCTACTGATTAGCTTAGCCTTGAAGGAAAATATCACAAGATTACCAGGAGACCAATTAAACATAACTAATTCCCTTGCTAACCAGAAAATGCCTCATTCTGTATAACCATTAACTTTTAGGTTGTTCAAAGCAGTAGGTAATACAACATCTTTGAGACCTAAAAGATATAAGAGATTTTGAAAATTCACAGCTCTGTTCTGAATGCTATCTATTTTATAATTTATTTGATCATTTAGCTGCTCCTCCTAAGATTTTGTGTATTATCTATTTATATTGAATTGTTTTGAYCTTTGAAAATCAAATCAGCTTCAACCACTAAGTTTGAATATGGAACAGTATTTTATTCTGAAGTCATGCAATTTTCATGTTATGGTCTTTTGAATTAATTCCCACAGCAAGCTTTTAAAGCATAAAAGATTAAATAYGTATTTAAAAATGTAAATTCAAATCAGTAGATGTTACCCTAAAGTTCTGGAAACTGCTGAAGTACAGGGTATGAAGTGATTAATCCATGGGTCCCTGAAGGAAGTCTCTAACAGACAAGCTCTTTGTCAGAGTACACAGATTGTCTGATACCCCATTGTCATTGTGTGGAAAAGGATTTAAACGTTCTGTAACATATAAAATAGAGTTTGTGGAATGTTACTTACAGTTTGCATCTTACTTTATCAATGGACCTACTTACAAAATTAGACACTAACCCCTCCCTCACTACAATTCGTGATTTGAACATATCTTGATATACATACAGCAAGAAGACACACAGATCTTGGTCAAATGACCCTTTACCTATTTTGAGATATRTTCAGTTTGTGACATGTCTTCATGCCCCATTTTCAATGACTTTAAAACAATATACCCAGTGGATTAAGGGACAGATTTGTTCAAGCAAAATTGAACTAATAAATACAGGCATTTAAACCTGGTATCCTTAGAGGACACAAATATGAACTAGGAATGAATTCCCACTGTAATAACTTTTTGAACCCATCTGACCAAAACCAATTTTGGTTTGGGCATAGAGTACTTAAAAATTGTTCATGGAAACAGATGCCTCAAATACTGCCTGAAGTTAGAAAAATGCTGCAGAGAAATGCTCATTTTAGACACCAAGAAGTTATAATACATGATTTAAATTTCAAGACATAAATCTATAAAAAAAACAGGCCTCCTTAGTTATGCTGCTTCAAGTTATGTAGTGAACTTTAAAAAATACCCTTTTAATACACAAACTATTCTGTGTAACAAAGTAACTGGAAAAATTTCTACATAAACAATAAATTATTCCCTAAATTATTTCACTAGCTGCAAAACTGGCAATGCATGACTATGCCAGCTGTTTTATATAAAATAATCTCCGTATGTAGCCAATTTCACACAAAAGAATATATATGTTGCTTGTAGTGCAGTTACAATCTGGGAAAACAATTCATTTCTATTCCTTCTCAAAATCTGTGAATAATGCCTTCTTGTGATAGTTGAATTKATAACCTGTATATAATTAACTTGTCCAATTATTTGCATTGGCTAGACTTACTCTATGTGACCCTCAGTGCTGCTGGTAATAGAAAATGATTGTGGTTTGTTTGTGTTTAGAATGGTGATGCTATCAGTGTTAGATGCATTCACAGGGGAGGAGGTACACACACCATCACCATAACATTTCATAAAATCAAGTCCTCGGATTTTGAGACCAGCTGACCACAGCTGTTAATTCTGGTAATCCAGAGGAAAACTCCAGACTAATGCTTAGAGAACACGTCACTCATAAAACACATCAGTGTCTTGCAAGGCATGTAGATGATTGTGTTAGCAGGTGTAGCCTGATAGAATTTCTGATCCTAGATCCAGTCCATGTACTTGCACTTTGCTTGCATCGTATGTACCCTCATCCCTAATTACATAGTTGAGTCATATAATTTGTTTCAGAAATGCCAAATTACAAAATCAAGGAAGAGGCTTAAGAAAAAACATAGTAAGTGCAGCTATTCTTATCAATGCAAATTACTGGTATTTTTTCCACAATACCAACGAGAGGAGCTTTCTTGTCCATACTTCATTAGAACATGTTTTAATTATCAGATATTTACTTTTCTACTTCCCAGTCTTTGCTAAGGCAAACTACACCATCCCTCAAGTGGTCTAATACAATTGACTTCAACATTTCAGAGGCAATTTGAATATGCTCAAACTGATACAGACACATTTTGTACTTATAACTTTACTGTTTGTGAAACACAAACAGTTCTGGTTTGAAGTCCTCTTTTTAGACAGAGAACTGCTACAGAATGGGCGGTGCATGTTTTTTCTAGATTTTCCTGCCAGCATGCCCTWGTGGTAAGGCCTCTAAAACCCATCTAAGGGAAATGAGGATGCTCTTTCCCTCCCTGTCCATGTCGTACTGGCTGTCACTAGCACTGAAAGCAAATGTGCTGGAAGTTTTTTCCTGTGTTCATTTATTCAAATAGAGACATTACCTAACTCTTCATACAGTCTGCCAAAACTATTTCAGAGGTCACTAAAGAGCATGACATAAAAACCTGAGGGACAATTATTTATTAAGAGATACACATGTCTTCAGAATGTAAAGTTGGACATTGTCTATCCTATCCAAGTAGATTTTGATAGAAGTTCATAATCCTAATAGAATGTATCATTATTATTAGGAACTGTTAGTTTTCCCTCCTTGGTAAAATTACTACTGCATGAATATGTAAGATCTTCCAGCTCTACATCCCCTTTATATATAAATTTGTCACTGGGATTTGTCATAAATAAAGAAAAATTCATCTGGAAAAAAAAATGGTGTCCAGTTTCATATGGGTTTGGGTCATGTCTCTACACCTCTCTTCAGGCCACAGGGACCCATCCTTCCATGGTCTGTTTCTCCTTGCTCCCAGAAAGTGCTGCAGCTTGAAGAGAGGCAGAAATAGACCACTCAGCCAACCAGCATCACAGAAAATACAAAGCTTAACCTGAAACTTTTTCAAGGGATGCTTTTCTCTGATTTCTGTCACTCAGCAACTGCCAATTTTCATGAAGAATTTAAATTGCCTTAGACCATTCCAGCTGCTCTCCAGTTTTTAAAACTGAAGAGTGGATTCAGTGTGGGTCTGACAGATGGGTGGATGGAGCACACAMCCACTTACATATTGTTTCCTTAGGAAAGTAGGCTTTAGACTTTGCAGAATGGAACTGTAGAAGCTCTCACTGGGATGCAAAGTCACACAGAAGTTTAAGTGGTAAGAAAATTCTTTATTGTTGAGACATGGAAATTGCTCTTCAGGTGTCATAAAATGACAAACTACATTTTTAAAACCAAGTTAGTACATTACATAATGRTGTATCTTCAGGCTTGAGGAACAGTGAATTTTCATGCAGTGAGACTAAAGAGAAAACATAATTAGGTTCTTAAGAGCAAAAATTTTTTCTCTATTACCAAAGTATYCAATGTCTTTAAAATAAGCATCTATTTTCCTTCTCAGCTTTTAGGAGATGAAGCTTTGTGTTTGAGTGTGTATGCACACAAGTGTGTGTGTTTATATGTATACTTGTGTATACACATATGGATCTTGGGAAAAAGAAGATCAAAAGAGCCTGTATTTATAAACCTTGCATGCTGTGAGAGCAAATTACAAAGTGTAAGTCCTGTGTCTGAAAAAGTTCTGCTGTCCTTGCCCTGGAAACCTCCCTCATTTGCCAAGGATTTTACAGCTGTAGTAGAATTTAGAGGGGTATCATGACACTCAGGTGCTTAAATCCTGTTTTACAGAAAGCTTTGATTATCAGGACAGACTTTGAAATCAAACTCTGCATTCAGTGCATAGCCAGCTGAACTCCAGGGCAAACTTATCAGCATGACCTGTTGCTAAATACATATGGCTGCTATGTTTTACAACTGTCTGAGTTTTTATAACATGGAGCTTTGTCCCTGAGGATGAGTTGCAGCAGTGAAATATGAAGGTCAGTGATATAAGTATTGCTGTGGTCAGGAGTGAGGCTGATAACAAAGGACACAATGTACAGCTCGTTATAGAAACAGTATTTTTGTTACTGGCAGACTGAAGAGAATCCCCACAGTTCACTGTTTGATACAGGTGCTCTATTGGGAAACACTCCCTCTTTCCTGAAGGCAAAAATCAAATTCCACTTAAATTTACTGTCATCCAGATGCTAAATCAGTATCAGTCAAGTGCTAATTTTGGTGGGCCATTTAGGATTCAGTGTAATCCAGACATTTTAGCTTCATCTGGGTGCTAATCTTGGCAGTGCATTGAGAATTCAGAATGAAACTTGTATTTTTCCAACTTCATACACATGTTCAGATGGGAAAACTAAATTTTGACTTGACTGTTCAGGTGTGTTGCAGGTTTTTAGATTGACAAATCATTACAATTGCCTTAATTAAAAGGACGTGAAGTATTTCAGAGCATTGTTTCAGCTCTGAGGATGACAATATGCAAGACATCAGGAAGTGGCAGTGGAGAGATTGCAGACAAATTCTATCTTTGACAGAAAGAAAATATGGAACATGAATGGTGTGTTTTGCTGTGCATAGGCTTATGAATGACCCTGCAAGTCTTGATTCACAGGTATTAGAAAGAATTGCATTTTTTTCTCACAAAAATGTTTAGGTGGAAGGCAGTGGTTTGTGGAACAACTTTTACAGAGCAACTGTGTCTTGGCCACTGTTGGGATTATGGTGCACATGAGAATGTGTAGCATACTCATATGAATGATGCTATTAGGAATAGCTACAGCTAAGGCAGATAATCTCACACATTTAAGGGATTTCTTCTTTTTTTTGTAGATATCCTGCTGTACTGTGCATGCATTTATTTGTGTATATCAAATGGACAATTAATATACACAAGTGCAGGTGTTTGTTTTATTCTGCTAGAAAGGTGTTAATGAGCAAGCAGACACACTTTAAATTTCAAAGCTCATATGGCACTTAGAACAGGCTTCTACTYTTTCATGGCAAATTCTTTTGGTGCGTAAAGCTGAAAGATGCAGATCATGGTTCTTCCCCTTAAACAAAATTCTGCAGCCAGTATACCACTCCAGATATTTTCAAAATAAACATTAAATAAAACCCCTTTTATGAAGGCTGGTTTCTATAGGCCTTGGTCATGCTAAACTGCCACCCCAGTTTTTGCTTGTTTTTTTTTTTTTGCTGTTTGCTTACAAACAGAATGCTGAATGTTACCACGCAATTTTAAATAAATGCTTTCAGTGAAGCCCAATTTAAAGCTTTCCAAATGTATCTTTTAAATAACAGATTAAAAGTAACAAATATCTTCACATATATTACTAATTCATGCTTATGTGGTATTATCCATCAATATGATGAACAAGTATTTATTCCCTATAAAATTCCTTATTCTAATAATGTATCTAAATATAYTTAATTCTAAAATTTAAAGTCTTTGTAACGGTTCTTGACTATTGGAAGTCATGGTGTTATTCACAGCCCAGTGCAAAGCAGGCTGCCTGGAATCCTCAATAGTGCATCTGAAGTTGTTTCTCAATGAACTAAACTTAAGCTGTCTCTAAAATTAATCTCTACTTAAAAGTCATAAAGTAATATGCATCTGATTTCCTCCCTCCAGGGGCTGATGAGTCAGCTTAGACATTTTGGAAAGATGAGTTCCCAACTGAGCTGTTGTAACCTCTGGCAGATATCAAGAGCAGACAACAGACCGCCTGCGGTTCCATCTAGAATGATCTGAAAAAGAATTTATTAAAAAAAAAAATCTTACTTATTTGAGCATATTCATGTTTTGAAACAATCCAGCATTTCATAATACCAAAGCAGTAGGTTAAAGTTTGGATATGATCAGTTCCTGGTTTAGGTAAATAGGTAACTAGATAACACAGGATTATTCACAAATATTTGAGCATGTGAATCGTGAATGAAGCCTATGACYCTCCATGTCAATAAAGACAAGCACAAAAACACTAAGGAATCTGATGTCTAGGTAGGGCAATGTACCCAGGATGCAAATTATCTCACTCTGTGGACAGTACGCTGTCTTGAGACTTCATTACAGATGCTCAGAAAACTGTGAGAAATCCAGCGTACCTTCAAACAGCTCATTGGTTATGAGAAAGTGGTTTTGGTGCACAATCTCTGTGACTTTGGCTCATCTGCAGAAAGTAGGTAGAACTKACTAATAATATCTGACACATAATATCACTATCACAATATCTGCTTAAAAAWTGCTGCTACCATCTGGCCACCCCTCAAAACTTACTAGGAGTTGTAAATCTCTTACAGGTGAAATGAAAGCTTGTGTTCGTCAGAATATTAAATCTGATTTTCCCCCTTCTCTTTCATGATATGGGAGCATTTAAAACCAATCACAGAGTGTCTTTTTTTCTCTGCTTTATATATTACTGGTGCCTGCTGAAAAGAATACAGAGACTCCAACACAGAATTTAATTTTTAACTTTTCCTTTTTCCTCCATTTTAATCAATATCAGGTATGTGTTKGTTAGCTTTATAGTTTGGACTCCTTAACAATTAATAAGAATTTAAATTAAATTGACAAGAAATGCCAAACAAAAATAGTAGTTCTTCAGGAATTACTGTTGTGTTGCTGAAGAGTAGTTCCTTTAAGAACTTTGAAAGTACTTTACTTCAAAATAGAAAGAAAGCTCCTTTAACATTTTAAATCTTAAACTCCCGCATAAGAGAGAGTCCTAATGAAGCTGAGATCGGAATTATATAATGGACCAGAAAATGTCCCTAAAATAAAACATTTTTAATTTCTGCAAATGCATTGGCTTTTGCATTTCTATGTAACCATACAGACCAACATACTACTGGTGTTTGGAAACTATTGGCTATCCAGTAATACCAATACTGACTAATACCAGTAGTCGCCAAAATCCATACAGTTTTTTGTGGATCCATATGGGATACACTCTTACACTCTTTGCACACTGTGATTTTTCTCATAAGGTCTATGGCTGGGTATGGAGAGACTTCTTGGGACTTACCTAGTCCTAGATTCCAAAATCTTTGAATTCATTCTAATAGCTTCTAAGATAAAATTCCAGAGAGGACACCTCAATCAAAAAAGAGGATCCCTCAATCAGGATGAAGTTAGGAGAAGATTTCAGGTTGATGAGGTGGAGTGTAAGGAGTAATGCATAAAACTTTTCTTTGCCTAGTGGCACTGCTGTCCTTGAACCTCCTGTGTACTTTACTTGTTTGACTTTGGTCAGCMAAGAAGTTTACTGTTCAGTCTAAATTCACTTCCTCAGCTCACTTTATATAGTCAGGGGGAAAAGAGAAATACTTTCCAAAGAGCCATTGATCCCATCCACTCTCAAAATCTATTTAAAGATGAACTGTCCTTTTTCTCTCCACTTAGCTTTACAGAGCAATTTTTGGGTAAAAATATTCAGTCTGTAACTGATGAAATATGATCTGATAAAAATATCAGGCTCAGCAAATTTTTCCTTAGGGACTTATATCAAGTAGAAATTAATATTTCTACTTGAAAGTAAAGCAATTCAACTAATGATTTTAAAAATAGTGGAATAAATGTCTACACTGAACTAAAAAAAACAAGATAGAAATATCTCTACTACCTGTATATAGCATTAACATGCTGTAGATTAAGAATTTTCTGTAAAGAATGCTTACAACAGTCTCACAAATCTACAGAATAACTTCAATGTCCATAATTCCCTTATTAAGTATATCATATATGCTTTCTTCTTCAGTCTCAAGCACTAAAGACAATTATCATAAAGATACTATAAACATAATTATCTAATTTTTCATGTCTTTTAAAGTGTCATGAAATACATAGCATCATCTAGACAACAGTGTGAGTTCAGTTTAACAAGACAGAAATTGCTCTGTTAAGAAAAGCAAATCATTTTGGGGAGAGTGAGAAAAAAAACAAATAGAATGCAATTAAATAAAATGCAGGCATATTCTGGAAATTCTTGTATTTCTTGTAAAATAACAGTCCCTGAGGACTTACGTTCTTAACGTTCTTATATACTCTTAAGGAGAGGTAATCTCCAAAACTGAGTTATATCAATAAAAAGAAGATGACTTATTCACATCCAGACTTCAATGAAAATTAAAGAATGAAAATGAAAATATTAAAACAAGTGCTCTTAAAAAAACAGGATTTGTTTCTCTTGTATCTAAATGGACGTTTCTGTGCTGATACRTAAAACTGACCTCTTCCTGTTCAAAATCCATAAAACCTATTATTCTTCCATTTTTGTAAAAGGSAGTTCCAGGGACAGTCATGAGTGAGATTGAATGTCTGAAGGTGTAGAGTGTTTTGGATGCCAGTAACTGAAATGTGTGCAAATTAAAACCCTGTGGCTCTGAAAAGAGATTAAGATAAGCAGGAAATGCTAGAAGCTATTAAAGAAGTTCTTGAAAGGGATTGTTAAAACTGTTGTTACAAATTGGAATAAATGAGGCACAGATGCTTAAACTGAAAGGACAAGAAAAAAGAATATCTCACACATTTCAGAACCTGTTTGCTGGCTGCCATTTGAATATTTGTATCARAAGTCTCAAGTCTCTGCAAATCAAAATAAATATTTAACCTTTTTTTTTTATTTTTTTGAAAGAATAAAGAGTTCTTATCATTAGGAATTCTGGGAAGAAATCAAGTTGCATCCAAAATTTCCAAGTTATCAGAAACTGTGGGCAGTATTGGSTCACCTCAATATAATAAGGATATAAAGGTATTGGAGTCTATCAGGAGGAGAATAACCAAGACAGTGGAGAGCCTTAAGGGGAAGATGTATGAGGAGCAGCTGATTTGTTGTCCCTGGAGGATACTGACGGGGCACCTCACTGAGGTCTTCAGCTTCCTCTTAGGAAGGGTAAGAGGTGGCCAGTGACAGRACTGGAGGGAATGGTCTGGAGTTGAGTCAGGGAAGGTTTAGGCTGGACATCAGGGATTTTCCCCAGGGTGGGTGACTGGGCACTAGAAGAGACTCCCCAGGGCAGTGGTCACAGCACCAGCCTGACAACAGAGCTCAAGAAGCGTTTGGACAATGCCCTCAGGCACATGCTGTGACTCTTGGGGTGTGCTGTGCAGGGCCAGGAGGCTCCACTCGATGATCCTTAAGGGTCTCTTCCAATTCAGGATGTTCTATGATTCTGTGATAAAGGAGGGGGGGGAAACTGTTTCCTTAGGGAAACTACTTAAAGCTGTTACTGTTCATTACTTGCTTCTTGATGAACAGTTGTTGTAAGGAAGGTTTATAATATAAGGACAGTATGTTACCTAGCTGCAGGGAAACTAATCCTGTGAGCAACAGCTCAGAGTTGCCTGATGTAGTCCATCTGTTGAAAAATCACACCTAATTGGCAGCTCCTCTATYTGCTGTAGCAGTTTGACATAAGCAGTGAAATATGCTCCAGAGATATTGACTTGTCTTCTGCTAAGACAGAAGAACTTTTAAGTCTAACAGCTCTTTCTGCCTTGCTTTCTGCAAATATGACTGCAGCCCTGTTGCACTTACTGAAGCATTAAGGCATTCATATCTTATATCTTATTTTAGTGGCATCTAAGTTAACCATGTGCCATTTAAGTTAACCATGGCATAATAAATATCTTAGTAAAAAACACTGTGCTCCAGGCTTTTARTAACAAGCTAGTTACTGATGTGAATGGACTCATCCTTTACTTACTCAAGGTAAAATCAACATCTCTAGTCATTTCTACTGAAATWTACTGAAAAAAATTTAGGTAATGCTTAATAATATAAAATTTCTTAAACCTCAAGCTTTTGTCATTGCCATAAATATGTGTAGATACTTGAGCTGGCAAAACCTTACATTTTAACAGTAGTAAGTCAAAATACTAAAAGGAATTACCCTATTTCCACCTGAAAAATGGGTATCTGTATCAGATAAAAGTTACAGTCAGCATAAAAAGTCAGATTTTCATTACTTTAAGCAAATACTCTGAGAGGATTACGTATTTCCAGCAAAAGTTGTGCTTACCAGATCCAGTGYTGCTCACTTGAGTTAGTTCTTCATCATCTTCATCATCGCTATCACAGTTCAGTGGCTGAAAAGCTGTTTCTGACTCKGTGTCTACTTGATGAGCATCTGGCTCTTGCTCAGCAAAGCTTCGCAAGGCCACAAGGCGATGATGTATTGCTGCATACAGGTGTTCAGTGTCTTTTGAGCTTGCCTGCACAACATAAAATGTACAGTCCAAAACAACTGAGAAAAGTCTCTGTTTTTAAAATTTCATTTTAAAAAGTAATGCAAGAGTTGTATTTTATCCTTTCTAATCAAAATTATCAACTTAAGATTCACACTTAATAAATAACACCCAAATACTGATATAAATACAAATAATGTGATGTTTCTTTATGTGGTCTGAGCTTTACAGGCAGCTGTTTTTTTATTTCCTCTACAGTTACGAGAAACATAACATGACTTAAAAATTACTTTCCCTGAACAACAGCTCAGTTTATATGGACTACTTGATACTTYGGATGATTCCTGAGTTTGATTCTAGAAGTAAGATAGCACTGACATGTTAATATATACAGTCACCAGATGGATACTATAGGGATGGATACCAGCCTCTTCAGTGACTGTAGAAGCAGCTTCCTGCAACCACTGCCACACCCATACACTGCCACRCTGCCATCACTCATATTGTGATTTCCTCATACATGTCTATTTTTACTGCCCAGTAGCACCAAGACAAATTTAAAGAATGTAAATTACACACTCTATGAAAACAGTGCAGCACACCTGGAAATCAGGACATTTGTAATTCTCATATGCAGACCAGCAGTCCAGCACAGCCATACTTAAGTCAATGCCTGTTAGGAAGTGACAGACTTACAGTACTTGCATATACAGTGCATGCTGCTTTGCTTGYGTATGGTATGTGACACTTCCTGGAAATGATGGTTTATTTTTCTTCCCCAGCAAGCTGAATCTGTCCTAGAAAGATCTACTGGGGAAACTGTAAACATCCTTAAACTCATGTGGATGCTCTCACTTTYCAAATTGGGACATATGTGCTGTTTATTTGCAAGTAAGTCCAGCACACTTCCATGTCCAATTTWGTCCTTGCTGCAGAAAATCAGGGTTCCCAAGACTATTGTCCTACACAAGATGATACTGAAACTCTGTATTCTTCTCAACTGAAGTCCTACACTGGATGGATTTATTCCAGGTGCTGTGTTGAGAACCATGGCAGAAAACTAATGCCTTTTATCAGAGTAGCTTACAAATTTTAACTACCTGTGAAGAAATTGTCAGTGTATTGCTTCCGCTAAAGAAGAGCCATTTCTGCATATTACTGGAATGTTATCCATTCCATTGGTGGTATGTGAACCAGAGTCTGGAAACATCTGTCTTAAGGCCAGATCATATCATCACACCTGTTTTTTTTTAGTATCACTCTAACACATTCCATAATAAAAGCCATGTAACATCTAAGCTGAGCATAGTCTGACAGAGCATGAAGGCCATTTGCTAAAATCAACCTTCAGAATTCCAGATGAAGTGGGATTCTGGGTGGAGCTGTTGTCTCCTACTCACCTGAGTTAGAAATACTTGAACAGAATGGTCCCCTTGATCTGTTGCAGTGAAGCACAGGCTCTTTCTGTTYGCTCTTTTTATAACCATTTGTTCCCAGAGTTGGGTGTTGAGAATCAGTCTCAAGCTACCTTGATTTCGCATAACTAAAATAAGAAGGTTAACATGATAAAATAAGAAGGTTAACAGCTGCAGCTGTTTTCTCCAGTACTTGTATGCAACTAATATTTTCAACAATTATTCTTTTTAATTATTTGGTCTAAAACCCTGATATAGTGAGATTTTCATTTTTTTAAATATCCAAATATATTCGTTTCTTTCAATGTATCTGGCACACAACAGAAGTAATCTGCTGAAACTGAGCAATACAGTACAAAAAAGTGACAGCACAGTAAGAACAACATTCCAAAGGAGTCTCAAAACAGGGCTGCTAAAAAAGCAGAACCAACACAGAATAAACTGTTAGACTAGTGACTTAGCTGAAGGCAMAGTGAAGCAGAGAAGTACACAGAACCTAACAATATATGTGAGTCCAGTTCCTCAGTCCGTAACACAGAGAACTTTATCAGGTAAAAAGATTCTCAGCAACTTGACATAAATATAACGATCTTCTCAGATTTAGATGTTCTGAAATAAACTCTGGCCAACARTAATACAAGTAATTTGRTGKTTTCTGTACAGGGTACTTCATTATTTAATTCGTACTTAGCCTTGACTTCAACATTCCATGCTTATTGCTAGAAGTGTCATTAAGCCTCAGGGATCCTCTGCCTCTTTCAGTCCAGGTTAAAGAAAGCTTATTAAATACAAAGAGCTTGCAGTTAATCTGAAAGAGAAATACCTAATGAAAACTGCCAGCCAATGCTAGTTTTATTGGCTCTAAAAATTTATGGTTGTAGAACTTCTGATATGGCTTTTAATACATCCATATGCATGTGTACAAAAGTAGATGTACAGATATATCACCATTATTACTKAAAATGAAATGGCTCCTAGATCTGTGCTAAACTCTTTTCTCATCGTAGAAAACATTCAGCAGGAATCCCAGTTTACTTTTTCAATTATTTCATATTCATTAACCCTTCATCTACGATATCCACCAGTATAGCTAAATTTGTTGCAAAAATTCTACAACCTTATTTCCTCCCTCATTACAAATGTTATGCARCCCAGGATACCAGTACTGCTGCTAGAAGAGTATTGCTCCAAAGRCAGTAGAAGTTTTGTGTTCTGACAAGACAGAAGAATTAATTGAAGAGAAAATAATGTTAAGATTTTTAAAATTCTAATTGCTATTTTCTTGAGAAAATAGTATTTTGAAGACAAAGAATAGCAAGATACGCCCTGCCAGCTTGGAAAGATAATTGTTTTAGCTAAACTCTAAGACAAATTAACAACACATTGCTTTTTTTCCCCCTAAAGCATTTTTTTTCATAAATCCCATCTTTACTCAAATCACTTCCAGTTCTAAGGTTTTGGTTGCAGCTAGTATATTGTGTAGATGCTTATAAAATACCACTGAAATTTGTAGTCACTTAGTGAAAGGGACTACAAAATGAACAAATATAGTATGAAAAAGAAAATACCAACTTACAGAAAAATGAGTTAGCTGAAGCATAGCTTAAAAAAAAGCAAAAATTTAAAATATAAATGGAAATTATTTTCAGATTGCTACATCTGCAATAGATCTAGATGTTCTTTTCAACAACAGAACTACTCACCGTCAAGGTTTTAGGAAACACACCTGCAATACATTGTGTTCTGCTTCTTCTCCAGTTATAACTTCAACTTTATCCAACAGGATTTTCTCCACTGGCTTGGAAATACAAGCAGCTGCTGATTCAATTAATGTTGTATTCCTCAACAAAGCCCTTTCTGTAGGGGGGAAAAAAAAAGAAAAAAAATCCTTCTAGGCAGGGAATATTTTGGTAATATTTTCAGGATAACAAAACTAGAACACAGGATGTGACCTCASTAATACCTGTGATATCTGACATTGTTTAGTGTTATTAATAAGTTTTTGGCCAAAGGAACAAACATAAGAGGAGGAAAAGGCAGGAACACAAAATACCTCACTGAAAAGGCTCATACAGAATTGAACAAGGCTGCTTATAGCTGCAGAGGTTTGTCCAAAGGGACAAACAGAAACAAGGCCTAAATATTTAGAAGCTCATTTTCCAAATTAAATTCATCTGATATATTGTTATGTCAAGTATATATATCCCAATATTCAGAAGAATAATACATATAAAATGAATATTAAATAGGAAAACAGAAGGACAAGATTTGAAAGGAACAACATTGTTATAAAGCTCTGTGTCTTTGCATAATCTATACACATGTTCTGAAGGCTTTATTTTTACAATTTTTTATTTTTAAGAATGCTTACATACATCATAGGATCTAATATTATTAGCTCTACYACTTACTAAAGAGGAGTGCAAAATTTGTCAAGAACACTCACAAATAGGGGATTGTTGGGGGCTCCTTCACAGCCTAGGTTTATATGGATTGCTTAGTAGAAAATATCACAACGGAGTCACAAACAAGCCCTGAAATCTGTCCATATAGAACTTTCAGTCCCACAATTATGATCCAAATTAACACAGTAATTTATATGAGAATTTKAAAAATGCAAGGAGCAGACAGCCTAAAATTGTAATTCATCAATGTGGTCCACAAGGCATTCATAAAGGTTGCTRAATTCTTTTTTGAACCATAAATAATAATCTGAACTAAATAATAATATTCTGTAATATTTTCTTGAGTAATTCAGATCATGCTTTCTGAAGTTAGTCCAGTTCACATGTCATAAACCAAACTGCAGCTGCTTTCTGAATATAGATTTTGGCACATGCTCTAAGCGTACTCATGACTGGATAGCTTGAGAAAAGATGAAAATTACTGACCATCACTCATTTGACATCTTCTGAAATACAGTGAAACATACTMATCAAGCTGTTCTTGTTTGCTGAGWGTRCTTACTTGTTTGTGGCCCAACATGAGAAGATCCTGAGGACATGGATGTTATTTCTCCTTTGTGTAAATAAGCTTCATTACACAGCTTGGGATGCCTCTCAGGACTCTAGAAAAACATGGGGGAAATAAGAATTCCTCTTTAAAAATGGCTACATTACTTTACATTACTTTAAATTATGCAGAACATTGAATCATTTAATGCATGCTAGGCTGTAGATTAGCAATTTTAATAGCTAATCAGAGTAAAAACTATCCCAGATGRTACAATTTCAGTCTCTAGAAGAAGTAATGTTATTACCATAGAATCAGTACATGATTCTGTGATAAGTTTGAGACTGTGATTCTGTGATTCTGTGATTCTTCCTCTGAGAAGAATGACCTTTTTGTGTGGATCCTGGGCTAGTATTTAAATCCACTGAAGAACTTAGATGTTRAGGTACTGGTTTATTTCCAGTTTAATCTCATAGTTCCCAGAAGAGTAGTTTAAAAYTCTCCGACACCACAAACTTAACCTCAGAGCACATAAAAATTTCTATCACTTTCTGTTTTGCAGATAAATTTTCTTAGGCATGTCTRAATAGATGCTCAGTGGCTCAACTCGTACCTTATAAATAAATCTTGGCCAGAAGTCATAGCCCAAACCTATGGCTGCCAAGCTTTTTTCCTGGCAGATGAGCACACAGTTTTCATCCTACTTCAATTGAAAACTAAATTTCAATTCCATTTTCAATGGTGCAGTCCTCAGCTTKGGAACCACTTTTTTGTCCTAGAGTCTTTCAGGACTTAAGCTGYCTCACAAGAATGCACAATATGCTTTAACATGGACACTCTCTAGGGTGGGTGTCCAATTTCCCCCCCTCATACTTCTTTATCACAGAATCRCAAAATGGTTTGGGTTGACAGAAATCTTAAAAATCATCTGGYTCCTACCTCTCTCCCATGGGAAGGGACACCTATCATTAGACCAGGTTGCTCAGACTCCATCCAGCTTGGCCTTGGATGGTCACCCTAGATGACCTCCAGGGATGAGGCATCCACAGCATTTCTAGGCAATGTTTTCCTGTGGTCTCACCACCCTCGATGAGAAAAATTTCTTCCTAATATCAAACCTAAACCTAYTGTCSTKCAGTTTGAAACCATTTCTCCTTGTCCTGTCACTTTRTGCTCCTGTAAACAGTCTCTTTTCAGCTTTCTTGTAGGCTCCCTTCWGGTATMTGATYTCTTTACAGTTATGATGGAMGTTTTTATTAGACCAGTAGGAACCACATTCTTTTATCTCACATTGTGGGTGTTCCACTTTACATGGAATAGATAAAAAACTCTTTTTCAAGTCAAAAAAAGAGCAAACCAAAAGTGCAAATTGGTACATGTTAGTAATTAAAGAACCTATCAGGGTGGTGAAGGTAAGAATGCCTATCACCTTCAGCAGCACATTCTGAGCTATTTTCTCCTCAAGAGACTTTGGAACCGTATTTACTCACATCTTTAAAAGAAGGAGGACCTAAAAAGAATCAGTGTCTGAAAAAGTAATTATACCCTTAAGTACACTGACCTTGATAAGAAGTCTGCCTGCATGTGCAGATCCCACCAAAACTCTTTCAACCATGTTTTCCCCAAACACAAAATCAGAATTGCTGCTGTTTTGTACACTTCTTTCTTTGAGCAACTGACTTCTGTGGGAACAAAATAACATAAGCATGTGATTTAGAACTATTTAAAGCACTTTAAAGATTCACCATTCCTAACATTGAAGAAAAACAAAAAAGTAGTTAGGTAAGTAATCAAACAAATCTTTTAACAGAGTCTGAGAATATTCTCCATGGAACATTTCACAAAAGAAACAGAGTATCACACCATATTTCATTAAGATTATTGAGGATATTCCTTAAGACCAAAGAACAAGCAGCAAACCAACATGCCACTTCTTCTCAGGGAAGTGTCTTACTCCACAAATCTTCATGAGTTACTTTTGTTTCTCTGTTGCCTTTTGCTCCTCCAAAGGACTACCAATAATTAACAGCCATCCTTTCAAGTCCATGCAGCTCCACTATTCTGTGGAATAATRTAAACCCCAGTGCCTTACAGGCACTCCTTGGTCATCCTCCTTACAGCTTGGAAGGGCAGGGAGGCAATGTATTCACATACACACAAATACTGAAAAAATGTATAGATATGATAGGAGATGGCTCGAGATGAGGTGTAAGTAAAATAGGAGAGAAGTGTTTCCATTTTTAATTACTTGTTCCAYAGATATACTTAAATTGAGAACGCAAKACKTGCAATTCTTTGGTACTGGCCAACTATATGTTAGTGATTACATTCAAGAATATTCTGTGTAAGTAGAATTGTGATCTGACCTGCTAATTACATAGCCACTTAAAATTAACAGGGTTCATTTTTTGTAAAAATCACTAGGAAAGTCCTTGCAAACTCCTTTATGTGGAAGTTGCTCCTGCTGCTGGTTTGGTTTTGGTTTGTTTGTTGTTTTTCACAAAGGGGTTATAGGTTGTTTATGCTTTCTGTAGGGCTTAATCCTGCACATCTTGCTGGCATAGGCAAAACCATGCAAGTTCTTTTCACTTTCTGTTCCAGAAGGATGACTTGGCAGGAAGGCAACCTGATACTGTGYCACAAACTGCGTACTTCAGCACCACTTACTTTTGTTTCACAGAATTTATCACCCTTGGGAGGGCGTAACATAACATATGTCATGCAGAGAATATTTCTGTTAATTAGCTGGGTTTGCTGGCAGAACTTTGGTGATTGCATCTAAAAGAGTTTCTCYATTCAGAACTACAGTGTGCTTGAAATATCTTCAAGGATAAAGGGCTTACCAAGTTCTACCTCTCTACATTTAATGAGAAAAATATTCTGTAGCATTCTCACGCTTGATACGTTCCTAAGACTAGGAGCAAAATCAGAGAAATCAGAAAATACTTGTCTTTTCAGCCTTGAAAGCTTCTATGCATGTTTTGGGCGGTGAACAGGAAATCTGGAGTGTGTTAATGCATTTTTATCCCTAAACACACACCTCACTAAAGGACAGCACCCCAAAAGAGCTAAAAAAMCAACAATTAGAGGTTTATTTCTAAGAAAAAATGTGGGTAATTGATTATATTCAGAAATTTAAGAAAAATTAATCAGTGCAAGAGCTTTCTTTTAAGAGAAAGTTAACTGCAAGTGCCAGCCTTAAAATGTTATTAAAACCTCAATAGCCTTATGTTGCTGCATGGCAAGAATAAAGTGTTCTTGCCAGGGATGCATTGTCAAGGATGCAAAGTGTTCTTACCCCAGGGATGGCATTGTCATGGAGATACAAAACACGGTCACTGATATCAGGGAGTGATCACTAACAAGGAGCAATGGGAGGAGAAATATGGATAAAGCACTCGAATGGGATTACAGGAGGGCAATAGATTCAGGTACTAGCCTTGTCAGTGTCCAGAAAGGTCCGAGTAGCTGCCAGTTCAGTGCTGGCCTTGAATCCTTTCAGTTTTGCAAGCAAATCCTTGTGCAAAGTTGACTTGACATTACTGCAAGCCTTTGTTTTCCCACTGTTGTATTTCTGTCCCTTATGACACAAGCTTTCCAAGCTTTTAATCAGAATCAAGAAACTGGAATTTTTTTCCTTTTCTTCATTATTACAGTCAGTGCAGGAAATGAAAATTAGTGGTTTCATGGAACATGGACAGCTGCACCAGCTGCAGAGGGATAACAAGGCATTTTCACTCATCGCTCCACAGAATCGTATCATGGAGAGATGAGGAAGTGGAAGAGGAGCAAAAATTGAGAGMGATGTCTGCAGGCAAAGCAATCCCTACAGTTGCATCTCTCTGCATTTTATTTTATAAATAAATGTCAACAGCTATTCCTTGATTGAAAAGTAAAAGCAAACATAAAAAGTTGTTTTCTTAACAATGAGGAGGTCTGGCTGTAATGTTCACTTACTGTTCAGCATGCATGCAGAGCTTAATAAAGTMATTTATTATTGATGAGAAAACAGCTATGCCAGAAAGATTTTACCTAAGTATTTCACAGCATCAGTCACTTAATAYGGATCAGAAGAATGGCACTTATATCCTCCTGCAATCTCAGAAGAGCAGTAAGCACCTGGTTGTATTTAAATTAGTTTTCAGCTGTCTAAGGAACCAACATTTACCATGATTGYGATAGAACCTAGTATTTGGTATTCAGAATTCATGAGGCGCAAACACCCCATCCCTTCAAGATGTTTGTGGAAAAAAAAAAGACAAGGGAAAGAAATACCATAAGTACCTTTAACTTTAAGTTAGCGTGTTGGCAATGAGTCACTGTGTTGCATTTCTCTGCTTCAAAGGAGAGTCACTCACCAGTCTTTTCCTAGATGTTGAGCAGCTGACAGAAGGTAAATAAATTTGAAGTATCAACAGTAACTGATTTAGCTTTTCTAATGCATGCATTAGCATCATTCAGATTCTGCCAAAAACCCAGTGTGCTCTGTGGCTACATGTTGTCCTCAGAGGGCATCACAATAGCATTAAATATAATAGAAAAGGTTGGTTCTTCCAAAGTAACAGTGACCACCTGMCTTCTAATGATGGTCTTTTGGTTGATAAGGATTAAGAATCTAAGTTGTTTGTACATCTAAAAATCCCTTGCCTCCTCAGAATCCTAACACTGTGCATCCCAACCTTTATCTGTGGTCCATCTAGCCCTGTAGAAGACCAGCACAGACTCTTTTGCAATTAACATATTCTATGCCCTCCTTGGGTAGGAGGGGGAATTAGGCAACATTAGAAATCTATTATCTGTGGCCCTAGCAATTTTGAAAAGCCATTCTCTCATCAAAAGTGATAGCAGGTGTATTACTGATGCTCACAACTTCCAGGTAAATAACCCTCATCAACATCAGCAATCAGTATTAATACCTTGAGACAAYCACAGACCTAGAGGCCCCATGAATCAGTCTCCAGAGAGAGAGGTAATTGCCTACTTTTGCACCAGTATGACTTCTTTTGCTGGCCTTGAATTCTTTCTGTTTCCYAAGCAAAACCTTGTGCAAAGTTGCATGCATGACCAGAAGCCAGTGTTTTCCCAGCACTGTATTTCTGTCASTTATGAACAAGCTTTCCAGGCTTTTAGTCAGACTCTGATTGATCTCCAAGAATGGGGCTCTTTCCATCACATACAGTGTCAAGAGGATAGGGAAACATCCTATTCCAAGGATGTCAGCTTCCTCACAGAAATTCTGAAGTCTGTGCTGCACAAAAATGTGCTAGCCTATCACAGTGTTGGGGGTTAGATTTGTTTCTTTTTTTTGTTTGTTTTGCCTTTTGGAATTTTTTCCCTCAAGTTGCYATGACACTAAGGACYGAGTGCTTGTCGGTATTTAACGAAAGACAAAAGAAACCAGGGAAGGGAAGACCAAAGGGACGGGGCCTGGGCACTCTTGCCCTTGGCACTCGAGGAGAGAGGACACCCAGGCTGTTCGCTTGCTGCGAGAGGAGTTTCACTGTCACCACCGACTCTGCTCCTGGGAAACCTACCACCATCTGCTCGTATGCCCAGGGATTTCTGAGCTCTCCTCCTGCCCTATTGGAGTGGGCCCAACCCTGTCCCGCTGTCGCTTTGAGGCTTTTGCCTATGCTGACCTCGCACCGTCTGCTCAGCCAGGACATCCCTGCTGCTCCAACCACCACTGCGGAACTGCCCATCTACCTCATCACCAGCCCGGGATCTCCCACCATTACAGCTTGGTGCCTCAGAGACACTGGAGATCAGACTGCCCTGGGATTTGTGGTCCCTCGAGGTTCTCAGTTCTGTCTTATTATTAATGCTGTAGCTGTTTGTTTGTTTGTGTGCTTGCTTTGTTAGATATATAGATATACATTAGTAAAAAAAACCTGTTATTCCCATTCCCACATCTTTTTGCCTGAAAGCCCCTTAATTTCAAATTTATAATAATTTGGTGGGAGGGGGTTTGCATTCTCCATTGCAAGGGGAGAGCTCCRGCTTTCCCTAGCAGATACCTGTCTTTTCAAACCAAGACACACAGTAACCATAGATAACTTTTCATGCCAGAAATTCTGCTTTGTGAGTGAAAGTAGAACATCAATTGCAACATTCACCTTTCATTTGGTCTTCCAAACCAATCCTGTATTTTTTTCTTTAAGCCTCTAATGTCCAATTCACTGACCTGTATTGCTAATTCCTCAAAAGAATAAAATTTCCTGAGTTTCTCTGCACCTTTTTTATGAGATACAGCAGACATGCAGTCAGAAGAGAGATGGCAAACCAAAATAGTTTCCAGCTTGGCTGCTAGTGTGAAACCACCTGTTCCACAGAGATTAATTGCAGTTAGGAGTCCATTTTTTATGGCATATGAAGCTCATGCCAGCAGACACAAATCTTGGCACCACACATAAACACCACTGAGCCCKGTGTGGATGCAGCTTGCATTGGTTTAGTACCATGTTAGACATAGATGATGCAAGGGCATCAGCCAAGTGACAAGATGATGTAGAAATATAATAAACAAAATCTTACTGTGTTTTTTGAGAGCTGGAAAGACTCGTGGCAATAGATGACCCCACTGATGTTTTGGAATTTACTGAATTCTCAGCTGATGAATAAGAGCTGTCTTCAGATAGCTAGGTATAATAAAATCAAATTGATTAATTTTCTGCTATAAACAAATCTGCTAGAATCCAGAGTCACTAAAGTATATGGATAGACAGACAGATACAGATATAGATAATAGATGTGGTAGTTGGCAGAGCTTCCTCCAGCTGTGTTACTAAGCCAGTGCCCTCAATTAAAATACWAAAATCTCACTTTCTAAGCAAAATCCAAAACACCCAAAGCTGGTTTTCCCACAGAACCCTGGTATCRGAAAAGCAAGACAGCCTGCAGAAAAGGGATGATTTTTCAAACAAAGTCAGCATGAGTTTAACATTTCACATCATGTCAGTGATACATCAATTCCACTGAAACTTAYATGGGAACTTTCTTGAAAATCCCATGCAGTGGAATAATTAATTGCTTTAAAACAGCACTGGTTTGTTTGGTGGTGTGGTTTTGGGTGGTTTTTTTCCTTAATGTGAGCTCCAGTAAAATTGTTTTTCTTTTTACCTGAACACATGCTTCTTTCTTAGTCACTAGAGATACTACAGGAATTTCAGGACAGGTCAGAGCTTGTGGGGGCTGTAAAGTGGCAGGTCTAATGACATTCCACAATTGACTTGGTGACAAGGATCCTTGCAAAATACAAAGACAAAATATTTAAACATAYACTTTTCCTTCACATCTAATTCATATCTATATGTCTTTCCTCTTAACTGAAAGTTTCAAAACATTTTAAAATAACATTTACTGTTTACTTGCTTTATAGTCCTAAAAATTGTATTGATTTCTAAAATACACAACTCTGAAGTGAAACCAATGTGTTATCCTATCAGATAAAAAAGTAATGTGTTATAAACATAAATTTATTTGTATATAATATACATACATTATTTATGCATTGATTCTTATTTGCACTTATAAAATATATTTGATTTATATATTTAAATATATTTTAATGCTTCTATTTATTGCTTTGGTTTAGATATGTCTTCTGGCATTTCAGATTTAATTCTGCATCTTCAGATGCCAAGAGGTTTCTTCATTTCTCCTGCTTTCTCCAGGAGCAGAGGTGTTCAGTTAGAAATATGAAATTTAGAAATATGAAATTTCACTATAGAAGGTTATGTTCAGTCCACTCAGGAAATAAGCAGTCAGAGCAGATGCCCACACCAGAGTTCATAGACATTTCCACTGCCAAACAAGTAAGTTATGAGCYGCATAAAGATACATAGCCTATCATTCCGTATGGAAATGAGCTTTTTTTGTCTTCAGTATCTCTAAAGGATGTCTTTGTGGAAATGCAGTGAATAAATATTACAGTGGCAGTTACCTTCTCTTGAACTTTCGATGATGTCAGGATTTCTTTGAAGAGCTGAGGTCATGAATATGTTATTCTTCTTTACTACAGAAAAGGAATTTAAAATTGAATTATGAGTAAACCCAAATGTTAACAATTAATTAATATTTCTGTAACCCCTCCCTGTTTTGGTAGTACCTGAACAATATTCCAACATATCCATCTGAAAAAGATCTCCAAGATAACTGTTATTGTCTCAGTTTTTACAGATGTGCAAACTTTAGCACCAGAAAGCAACAGGGGTTTTCTGGCTATGTCACAGTCTTTTGGATATTAAGAAATAATAATTTTTTTATTTTAAAATCTTTCTTCATATTTTAAAACTAGCTGTTCCTGTTTTGTAGAAACATTGAAATGCCAATGCTACCTGAATGAGTTTAAGGCATTTTTAAGATGGTTAAAATTTAAGAGGCCCAAGTACATAGGAATAAATAAATATACCCTGGCCTGTTCTGCCAAAAAGTGCTTCATAACTTACTAGAACAATGGCAGTGCGCTACTGATGTTTTCACTGTTTTAATAAGGATATCAAACACCAGTGAGAAAGTGATGGCAGCCATGGTGTAGAAGTCTAGGAGGTAATGGGGGCGATCTGTATGTCACTGATATCTGGATAGCTGTGGAGCCAGCCAAGGACTTTACATAGTTAACTCACTGAAAGCGCAGGATGTGGCTGGAGAAGGGGCCATACAGAGGCAGGGCAGCACTTCCCCAGGAGAACACAACACAGGAATAAGCAGGACATAAGCACAACACACCACAGCAGGAACGAGGCCAAGATGTGGGCATGGACTGTAGGGGCATCAAGATCACCTAACACTCCCAAAGTCTCTGACCCATTTCCAGAAAGAGCAAACTGCACATGAGAACTAATTTTATAAATAGGGAGAAACTCATTTCCAGGGTGGAGAAATCCTTCTACACAAAGGTACCCCCCACAAAGCCCAGGTGTGTGTCCCAGGATCCTGGACATGCCTTCAGCCACACCAGTGCTGATRCTGGAACCAGGACTGGTGATCTCTTTTTCTCACTTTCTTGTTTTCTCTCCTCTTTCATCTTCTTTAATTCTCTCTCTACCCTTTCACCTTACCTCKTCAACCAAAATCCACTTCCACGTGCTTATAATGGGAGATCAGGACTTACACCAGTTTTCATGCCAAGTGTGTAATTTACCAGTAAAATCTTTCAAGCTTTTGCAGAACCTCTGACTTCTGTAATTCCTTTCCACCATGACCACCTACAAATCTCGGGTGCTGCCTTTCCCTTAAGGGTGGGATGCCACACATGTTCCATGTCCTTTAAAATGGCACAGCTGATACACTACGTACAATCACCATTTTTTCATTGCACAAGAGTGTGTTTTGCTGCTATTAAAATTCAGTGAATTCTTAACATTGTTTAGAAATCCCCTACGCCTGTGTCTGTCAAGAACCTGTCTCTGGTAAGAGATGTATGATAGGATTTGAGACCACTCCATCATTCCTGTTACTGCTAAGAGTGAGGATATTCCCTGGATCCCTGGTTRGGTGGAAGACAGGCTCCTAGGATGGAAAATTACATTCCTGTAGGAACCATCACCATTATATTGCAAGCTAACTATTCATGTAATTGCTGTAATTTCATGTTGGTTTTTTAAGTACAATTTGTATCACATTATGTAGATGCATGTTTTTAAATTATTCAAAGACTCCACCCCGGCCCCAGAGAATTCCCCAGCTATAAAAAAAAACTTACCTTCTATTGAACTGCCACTTCTCCTTATAAAACACTCCTTTCTCCTATCTCCTGTCTTGCAGAAAAAGCATTTCTGTACACATCTTTATTTTAGCTAATACTTGCTTTTCTACATAAATATTTATTTTTATTTACCTGTCTGGGAGGGAGGGAAAGTAGGAAGATGAAATGAAGATGACCTCCCTCTTTTCTGTCTGGGAGCTGTATCTGAAAGAATAAAAGACTGAAATTATAACTTGTTTGGAGAACAAAAAAAGACCAGTTTTAGGGTTAGCCAGGCTGATGTCATGCTTTCACTGACAGTAGAATAAATTATTATCTGCTACCTACCACCTTTCTGAAGCAGACTGTTAGGTTATGTCTATKCTGCTGATCCCAGGAGGTCTCTGAGGCCAAGGAGCACAGCCTGGCTCAGGCACATAGCTAATCCTCTCTGTAACAGCTCTGTCCTGGAGACCTCCAAGTGGAGAGGTTCAAAACAGAGCCAGACAGTGACCTATCACTTAAGCAGTGTGGGCAATCAAGAGGGAAAACACTCCAGCTTCCTCCTGCATTCTGCTTTATTTTTTTGGTATAGGCATGCCCTAAAATTTCTAGCATATCCATCCCAGTTTAACTTTCAGAGCAAACCAAACTTAGCTTAAATCCTCTTAGATACATTCATATGTGATTAAAACAAAAATACACTGTACATATATTAATATATTAATGTACATATATTAATGCTTGAATTCAGAAGTACCTTTCTGGTACCATCCATATGTTAAATAAAGACTTTAAAAAAAAGATCAGTCCTTCTGCACAGTAGCCTCAGTGATTCATGTTCATTTCCCATGGAATGGCCTTCCCATTCAACTCTTGGCTGGACAGAAGGAGGGGCCCTTCTGGAAACTGCTTTACATTTTAAAGCACTGCCCAGGGAACCCCGATCTCTTCCAGAAGTCAGTGATATAATTCTTTTCCTTACCTCATTCTCCCTTGACTGTGTGAGCAATTCAAGAAAATGATAAAAAATCTATAGATTTTTCACTACCTTACATACAAGTATGGAAAAAATAATGTATTTTTAATTTAAAAAGTACTTATTGGAAATTACCAGCAAGTATCAATGTTTATATTGCCATGACTTGCAGCATGCCTACAATGCAGAAACATTTCTTAGATGGGGGAATTCATTCTTTTCTTTACCAGATGAGACTACAGAACTCCAATTAAAACATGACTGGAGGTAAATGTCATACCAGTGTTAGACTGAGAGTCAGACTTCTGGGAAGTCAAAGATGATGATCTTGCACGTTTTCTGGAACAACTGATGAAATCTAGAGAAAAGAAAATATAATATAATTGGCAGAAGGCATCAGCATGATGTTATAATTAAAACCTGACCAAAATAAATTCTAGGAGAGACTTGCAGAGCAGCTTTAAGGCAGGATCTAAGAGTAAAAGGGCTTTGGAATCTCTGTCAACACCTGTCACAAAACCCTGGGGAGCATTCTCTATTTCTGCTAAGTTCAGACAACCTAAAGTAAGCACTTAGARTAACATCATAGCTCATGGGGTCAGAAAACATTAAGAATGAGAAGCTACACCATAACATTACCCAAGCAAACAGAAAAAGGCAGTTAGGAGTTCATACAGCTGATGAATACATTTGGTCAACTTTCAGGCTTCTGGAGCTTGTCTTTCTGGTAAATACAAGAGGTAAGATGGAAGAACTATTGAGGGAAGACAGGGATGTATGTATTAGGACAGAGTARGTGGCTTTACAACCCACAAAATCTTAGTCTGTAACTGGGATTTGCCCCTGCTCAWAGAAAGTCCAAACACTGTCTCCACAGGCACAGGCAGACCTGTGAAAAACCCAGGTATATCATGCTGTTTCAGTGAGGTGGTCATTACCATTTTCAGCTTTGCAAACTGGGTCCTCTGCAGGCCTCTGGAAAAAAAAAACAAAACAAAACAAAAGCATGGAAAAGTCAAGGAAAATAGAACAGCCATTTTCTATGGAGACACATAGTATAACAGTCCAGCATATATGCATTGTTTTGTTTCTGTTTTCTATTCTTCTGTGTTCTATTTTCAGACCATTTATTACAAGTGTTAATCAGGGCTGACATGTTATACTACTGCTAAGATAATTGTCTATAGAATCCCTATTTCTCAACAATTTTTATCAATAATGATAAAGGTGGGGAAAAGGCTTTTTACCTTCAAAGAATGGTCTTTCTTTTCGAAAACAAATGTTGCCTGGGCCAGCACTGATTTCTCTGGAAAAGAGAAGAGATAATTTTTAATAACAATTCTATAACAGTATTTATCAACCACAGCTTTGGTGTGCAATAACAAACAGGAAGTTAGCCTTTTATTACAAAGGAAGAAACTGTACAGATGCAGTGATGCACAGTACATA